>VZRI01003831.1:0-58110 GCA_013397515.1 Upupa epops
TAACCCTGTAATCTGAACCTATATGCTCTCTACTCTGTGATCCCTGAACTCAAGTTCCGTGACTTCTAGGACTTCAGCAACATACAGGGCCACTCCTCTACTCCTTCTGCCTCGCCTATCCCTCTTAAATAGTGTGCATCCTTCCAAACCGACAGTCTAGTCATATGACTCATCCCACCATGTTTCAGTGATGTTTTCAAACATGGGCAGCGTTAGAGGAAATTGGAGGAAAAGATCTAGCCAACTAGTCATGGATAATTTACTGAAACATGTTTTGGCTTTCTGACAGTTGGAGAAATATAAACTAGGAAAGTCAGTAACTCGTACAGGCACTTGCGTTGTTCTACTTGGGAAGGTGCTTTGTTATTATGCTAGTCCTATGTGAGAACTTGGATGACAGAGGCTCCATCCTTGTCCTCTCTGCACATGGTTTTGTGATGTTTTTTTAATTAGTTTACGCTTAAATGTACGTTGGTGTCAGCAACCTAAATCAGGATGAGGGGTAGGGAATTCATGGCTCTACCCAAAAGGCAGCCCAGGCTTGCAGAAGAGCAACATATTTGCACTGAGCTTTGGATAAAGTTTTGTCATCTGTTCTAATTATTTCTGTGCCCCATGTTTCACCAGCATTCCCCTTGGTGGACCATTGATGTGTTCTGGCTCCAGTATCTCCAGTGTTGCCAGTATGAATGTGCTCTCTAAGTTCATAGGTAACTTTAGGCATTTCCTTTTTGTGCCCTGTTTGTCTTTCCTATCTTTGTTCTTCCCCTGCTTTCTTCTCCCCACCGACCCAAAAAACCCAACAAACTGTTAAGTAAAATATTCCATCTGGATCCAGCTACACCCATTGCTGCCAAAACTCATGTTCAGGGATTAGTCCTCAGATACTGCTGCTTCACCAGTTCTCTATTAGAAGAAAACAGCATCAGTCCATGTAGGACCTGACTGCTTTGCTGCTGTCCTTCAGCTCAGGTCTTCTATTGCTTATGTAGAAAAATACATTAAATATGTTTGTTTTAAGCTTCACGCAAACGATATATCAGAGTTCCCTACTGAATTAACTTTGTATCCTGAAGAATAGCTAGTATCAGGAAAACAGATTACAGACGTCATCTGTCATCTGATACAGATCGTGTTTTAGTCTCCTTTTTGTAAGAAACTTGGCTTTAGAGTAATTTTCATGCTGAAAAAATAATCTGACTTGTGATAGCCTTTGTTTTTAAAGCTTATGTTATTATTTGAAGATAGAAATTCAGGGTAGTTTTGGAGTTGTTTGTGCTGGGAGACAGAGGTGAGTGTGGATGGTAAGAAGCTTTATTTCTACCTGCAGGGCTTATTGGAATATTGCCATAATTTTTAACTTGCTGCCTCTGGGTGCCTGGTTTAGATCTGCAAAAACAGTGTTAGTTTTTATGATAGTGAAACTACTTTCGCATTAATATTCCTTGTTTGTGGAAAAATGTATCTATTAAACTTTATAAGACCCCTAAGGTGGCATCTTCTGCTGTTGATATTTTGATATTTAGGTTTTTTCTTTGCTGTCTTGGACAGTAAACCTTCATCTCTGTCTCCTGTAAAATTAATGGGACAAATTTTCTTGCAGACTGAGGAAAAACGGTTCTGAGAAACCAGTGCCATTAAAAATGATGGATACAATGATGTAGCAAAACTATCAGTCAATCCTCTTTCAGAAGCAAAAATGGGAAATATTTCTGGACTGTGTTACCCTTTATAAAATTCATTTTGAAAAGAGATTACAAAGCATTTACTTACAGAAATTCTTTATGACCTTTATGAAGTGATCATTTTCTTAGTCCTTGCCATCCTTCCCTGTCTTCATCCTATTCTCAATCCTATTTCCTCAGCAGCAAACTTGACCTGTTCCAAATTACATGGGTAAGCACTGGTTTTTGTTGGAAGTTGTTTCCAGCTCAGAGCACTTCATAGTTACTTTTGTCAGTGAAGAAGGGATATTTATCGATGTTGTGATAAAACAGAGATTAAATGCCATCTTGACCTTACAGATACAATTGGCTCTGAAGTTGCTGGTGGTCATGGTGCCAGTAGTAATTCTTCATACTTGCTGCTCCAAAGCGAGCAAGGTCCATCTTGCATTCCTAGTCCCTTGACAGTATCTGCTTGTTGAAGAACTGGATGCTTATAATTTATTTATTGGCTTTTTGTGGCAGGCAGGGCTACCAGTGCAGCTCAGCCATCTATATTTTCTTGTATTCGGTGCAGTTTTATTTTTCCAATTCAGTGATTTTTTTTTTTTTTCCCCCCCTCTTCCCCAATTTGCTTTTTGCTCCTGACTCATTACATTAGATACTGGTTCCGCTTACCCACTTTTTCCTTTCTCTGTGAGGTAAAACTGAGGCAGAAATGGCCAAGATGCACAAACTCCAGAAGTGGGAAGCTCAGAAAGGGATAACTCAGCAACACTAACTCTAAAAGACACTACCTTCATTTCCTAGGCTTGTTTTATATGAGGAAGGATCTCATTGACATGTTGTCCTTTTTCATCTGCTTTTTTGAATGACAAATTGTTTGTGGACTACTGGAAAGTGTTAGTTGTGGTTTTGGTTTTTTTTTTGCATTGAGACCATTCCAATTTCCATCCAAAATCAATGAAACAAACTACAGTGTAAGAAAACATAATTTCTTGCTCTCTCACAAGAGCCTAAACTATATATTTTCCTAGCTGGAATACAAGGAAATAAAAAGCTTTTCTTCCCAGCTGTCCTACAGCTTAATGATGATTTTCTTGAAGACACAGATTTGCAGCTAGAGCTAGGTGTTTTTTCAGGTTCACAAATCAGGGCACAATCTTATTTGTTCAGATCTTCCACTATCTTGTCATCTTCTGTTGGTTCTCCACTGAGGCGGCTTTACATGTTTTTGCTGCATAAGCACAACAATTTCTCTTGGAGGAGAAGAAAATGCAGATGATAATTTCATGCTTCTCAAAATGAGGGAAACATTAAGGGATTATTTTCAATGGGATTAAGCCTTGCTGCCAGCTATGCTGCTCTGTGTGGTCAGTTGATCCCTGGAGGTGGGGAGATTCCTTAACAGTGTTAACCTGTTAACCCTTTGACTCTGTATGAAAAGAGATGATCCTTGAGGAGAGGTGCTGTTACGCAGAGATTATAGATTCGTAGTCATAGAATTGTTTCAGTTGGAAAGAACCCAAAAGATCACAAAGTCCAACCATGAACCCAGCTGTCCCAAAGCCACTGCTAAACCATGCCTCTAAGTTCCAGATCTATGTGACTTTGAAACACATCCAAGGGTGGCAATTCATACCCCTTCCTGGGCAGCTTGTTCCAAGGCTTGGTGATCCTTTCCTTGAACTTTTTCGTGTCCAACCTAAACTTACTCTGGTGCAACTTGAGGCCATTTCCTCTTGTCCTGTCACTTGTTGTCTGTGAGAAGCAACCAGTTATCTCTCTACAAACCTCCTTTCAGGTTGTTGTAGACAGCAATAAGGTTTCACACACATTCAGTCATTCACAGACTGAATTTCACCTAAATGCTTTGTAAACTAAGTATTTCCACAATTAAAATATGCATGGCATAACCATGTTTTTGGTTTTCTCTGTTCATTCAGTTTTCAGGACATGTGGAATGATACCAAACTGTTATAAATAAAACTACTCCATTGCGATGTGTAGTCGAGGATTACATGGAATGATTCCAAATTTGTTTGTGGAAGAAATTCTGGCACTTAAAACTGGTTGGGATAAAATGCACAAACCAAAGTGCAAGTTGATGCAGCAGTGATCTGTACTCTGCAGAGTTTAATTGTCATACAGTTTTCAATGTAAGTTTTAACAGGGAAGAGTAGAGTTTAATAGGGAAAACTTTGGTATCTTGTTTTCTAGAGTTGTGAAAGTGCTGTTGAAATAAATAGACAAAACAAATTATGAAAAGTTAAAAAGCAATTGGTAGACTTTAAATTCTTCTAAGGGTTCCTGTGAAATCCCCAATGTCTCAAATAGATCCAAAAGTAACTTTCCATTGTGAACTTACTTACTTAGCTGAAATTCTTTAATTGTTTTCTAGGTGGGAGAAATTACTTTGGTAAAAAAAAATGGTTGCAGCAGAAACTATTTTACTTATTTTTTTCATTATTATATAATGTGTTTTTCAAAGTTTTAGAAAAGATAATTATTGCAATCAGATTGGAATATATAATCAACTTTAGTGCTTGGGGTTTGAAAGCGGCACAGACTGAACATTTTCATACTTTAATACATGAATTTTACTTAAACACATCCAGACTTCTTTATTTCTTGCTCAACTGCCTTTAGACAGGAGATAAACTTGTCTTTGTACTCACCAAGCTGAGTCTTCTTTTTGGTTTAATGTGGTAATTTTTAGCATTATGTTCTCCAAAGAGCTTAAGAGTATCAGAGGGCCAAATCCCTCTTCCTTTGAAGCTTTCATGGGTATCTTTCTCCTATCTGAAGTGGTATGGGATTTCTTTCTGGTTTAGTATAAGAAATGAGGAGGATTTAATGTCTTGAAGACAGAAGTCTCCAAACTTTATTGAGAGGGTAAAGGACTGATGGGGTGCAATGGTTGTCTTGAATGACATTCCCTTACTTCTCTGTATCCTCTCTTGTGGTTTCTTTTATGTTAGATATTCTTTAACTTATCCCTGTACTGCTCTTTGTTTTAGCATCTCTCTTATCTCAGTTTTCAGTGTCTTTCACTGCTGGATGCATAGTTAAGGGCAATCCTGGACCTAAGCCCTTAATCAGACACAAGTGAATTATTTGAAATAGCTTTTTGTGCACATCTGGATTGGAAAACTGTGTGTGGTGCTGGTAGAATTTCACCCTTCTGGGAATGTCTTATTTCAGCTGTAACTTATTATCCACTACTTGTTGAAACCCCCAATCCAGCATAACAATGTCCTGGCTGACACTTCCCTGTTTGCCACATGGATGTTGTTGTGATGTCCCAGAGATTTGGATGTAGAAGATAAGAAAGAAGGTAAGAACCATCAGAGACATCACCCTTAATTCTCAGTTATGGAAAACTGACTGATGTCATAGCTGCCTACGGCAGGTGTTTGGCACTGGGTGATCTCAGGTCCCTTCCAACCCAACCCATTCTGGGAGTCTGTGGTCTCTCAGCTTTACATGCAGTGTGATGATTATGGGATGTGGGCAGTGCTCCTCCCTGCAGGTGCCGCCTTGCATTCATTGCACCTCCCCAACATCTTGCCTGGATGGAGATCCTTCCCCTTGGCCAGGACAGGGTGATGGTTTTAAACTCAAAGAGGGACTTTTAGGCTGAACAGAAGGAAGAAATTGTTGATGCTGAGAGTAGGGAAAATCTGGCCTAGGCTGCCCAGAGGAGTAGGAGAAGCCCCATCCCAGGTCAGGTTGGACTTAGAGGCTCTGGGGACCCTGCTTATGTTGAAGATGTCATTGCTCGCTGCAGGGTGTAGGACTGGATGAGCTGTGAATGTTGCTTCCCACCTAAACAGCTCTGTGATGCTGTGATTGTAACAACCAAGGAAGTGGTAGCTCCAGGCAGAAGTGACTCTAGTAGATGGATCATCACCAGGTTGATCAAGGCCCTAGAGTGGTTGATGTACAAGGAGGAGCTGAGAGAAGGGTTTGTTCAGCATGGAGGAGATGAGGCAATCTAATAGCAGTTGCCTCAGGGATGGTTGGAAGGGAGACTTGAGTCAGGCTTCTGAAAGTGCACAGGTGACACTAGCCAAAGGTTGAACGAAATAAAACAACCAGGTATGAGAAAGCAGCAAGTAGTCATGTGGAATAAGTGTTAAGAGAGACCATGGAATCCTCTCCTTTTAGAGATAATGAGAACTTGATGGGCAAGTGTTGCAGTGAACATTACATGATCTGTTCGTTTTCCTCTGGGAGACCTTGAGCCTGACCGTTCACCAAGGTGTACATCAATGTGATGATCAGCAAAATGGCCTTTATTATCACGTGGCGTACACTTATATACCATTGACCCACCCTTTGTGTACACCCCCTTTCTTGCCGACGTAGCAGAATAGAGAGCCTATCGCGTCACATCCCACAAGCCCGCATGTGCACTATACAATAGCATATACAACAGCACTATACAACTATACAACAACCCTGACCAATATTACCCACTTGGTAAGTTGAGTTTGGACTTAAACAGCTTCTGGAAATCCCTTTCTGATGCAACCTAATGTGATAGTAATAGATGCATTTATTGGCATCTTCCAACCATCTATCATGGATGTCTATGGGCAGACCTTTCTCATTTCTCCAGATGATAGATATCTTCCAGTTGGAGATTTACTGATACATTCACACTGGTGTAACAAATGCTCTCAAATTTCTACTCTGAACCACTTAACCAACAGTTGAAATCTTGAGGTCTGTATAGGCTTAGAATGAAAAATGGGTTTTGGGTGAAGATGAAGCAAAACAAAAAACAACCTGTGATGGCAAAGTGTTTTATCTTGATTTATGGGGTCTTGGAAGAACTTGATTTAAATGTGATAGGCCTTACTTAGAAGACAATTTAAGGTACCTAAAAAATTATTTTTGTTGAATAGTAAAGCTTTGAAGTTCCCTGAGTTGGACCCAGAACATGCTGTAGTGGTTGTCTGAAGCTGTTGAGCATCTTGCTTTGCCCCTTGGGTTTCTTTTGAATAATCAGAACTCAGCTCCATGTCTTGGCAAAAAGTTCTTCTCAAGAACAAGGGAGAAGTAGTTAATGACTTGGGTTATTTGTAAGTAAAAGTAGTAAATGGATTAAAACTGTTGACTTCTTGTAGAACAGTAAAAGCGTAACATCTCAAATGTTTTGTTTTTCAACAGATTATGGAAGAAACAAACACACAGATTGCTTGGCCGTCAAAGCTGAAGATCGGTGCAAAATCAAAAAAAGGTATTTTGTTCTGTTTCTTGGGGTGGGAGTAGTTGTGAGGAGCAGCAGAACTACCAAATGAGAAGTTGAGTCTTTAGAGTCTCCACATCAATACTGGGCGCCTGAAATATTTTCAGTCTACTGCTTTTATGGGAATGCTTTGTTCTTTGTTGAAATTAGCTTCCTAATGATTTCTTTGTGCATTGGAATGTTCAGGTGGAGATGTGGCCTTTGTAAAATAAAGATGATATGGTGGGAATAAAAATAATCTCACCAGAAAGGTGTGGGATTAATAACATTTATGTAGGGTAAAATTAGACTCAGTCTCAGAGGCACTTTCCCCCGCGTTTTTGAAGTATGAATGGATTTTTTTTCCCCCACACACTTGCATGGAAAAAGAAATCTCACTTGAGAATGGAAAAGTGAGGTAGGAATTCAGACTGGAAAAAATGCAGGTGTTGTGTGTGTAGTCGTAGGGGTAACTTAATGCTTGCAGTAAGGTGAGAACGACAGGGTCTGTGTGCAGAGCTGTGCTCTCTGATGTTACGCTGTGAGTTGATCCCCACCTAATGTTCCTCAGGAAACTGAGGCAGGGTGTTGGCTGTGATTTTTGAAGGGAGAAAGGAAATAAATGAGTTACCTGCATTTATTTTGTTGGCTTGGAATGACCTGAGCCCTGAAGAGTAGAGGTGTAGCTGAAAGGCTGAGAAATTAGGGGTTAGAGGTGGCTGCCTGGGCTTCTGAGTTGGCACTTAAAGATGATGTATTATACATAGAATTAATTTAGCATCTTTATTAGTGATCTCAAAGACAGGAAAATACTCAAACTGTTTAACATGTTCTGTTGTCACATAATGACATTTTGTGTCTGAGAGGAAAGCCCGCAGCATTGAACTGGCCAATTCTGAGGACATATGTTCAGGACATGTTGCCTCTGCCCTTTAACTGGATATTGAGTCATGAACCAGTTACATATGGACAGGCTTGTACCCCAACCATACACTGTGCCTGTCATAATCAAGTGATATCAGTTCTTTCCTGTCATTTTCCAATCTGGTTGATTTGCCTGCAACTTCAGTAGCTTCACATTCTCTGGATGTATGGTGTGGCCTTCAGGCATTCACAGCTTTCCCCACAAAATATGAGGGGAATAAATATCATTAGGAAGTTATCTCTAGCTGTGCTGTCGGTTCTGTCATGTTGTTGAGTCTATCATGAAACATTTGAGGCTTAATGTAGTGTCCTTCTCGCTGCTGCCACTTTTCAGTTTGAAACTTGACGCTAAATCAATAAGGACAAAAGATTGTTTATTAAAATTTATTCTTTAATTTAAAATTGCTAAAATAGTTCTTTGCAAAAGCTAGAATGAAAAAAATCAATTGTCAACTCCCAACAGTTTCATAAAGAGCAAACCAGGAATTTCCTGGCTCTAATGAACACCAGATGCTGCTTTCCTGCTCTAGTACTGAGGGGTGATGAGGGTTAAAGTATTGTAAAATCCAAGTTTAGAAAACACATGAACAGACACCAGTCTTGCAGTAGCATCTTCAAGCAAACAGTTTGTTTAGGTCCACAAAGGAATCCCATAATGGTAAGGATTTGGAGAGCAAAGTCCAACAATTTAAGTACCTTTGTAGCAACAGGTAAGACCTGTAGAGTGGAAGACTGTAGGGCATATGCAAACCTCACACTTTGGAGGATTCAGATCTCAATATGAAACAGACACTTTTTTCAAATGAATAGTGAAATACTGTTTGCCAAACTTGTATTGCACCTTTTCCTTTCTTCCTATTCTTCCTTTAGTTTCATTCCTATCCAGCTTTCACCAGATGACAACCTCCAGCTCTCCTTTTTGTGTCATCTCTTCTAGTTACCCACATGTTTCTGTTTTTTGAGTTCCTCTTAGTTAATTTTTACCTGTTCTTTCATTTGGTATTTCTGTTTTGTGGTCTGTTGGCTGTTTTTCTTTGTTGTTTGTTTTACTGCTTTATTTTCTCTTGTTACTGATGCTTTTTAAGTTAAGAAAAGAACAACTCCATACTATCTTGTATGTTCTTTTCCTCACCTGATATTTTTATTATTACTTTACCTTTTATTTAAAAAATGAAGCTTCACTAACTTAAAAATTTAAATAAATTTAAAATAATGTTCTTTTTTAAAAATAGTTAATTTTATCAATTTAGTTTGTCATCAGATGTTTAAAGGGTGAAAACTGGTTTTGATGTTATATCTCCTGTAGTAAAATACAGGATGGAGAAGTGGCTGATGTATGAGCGGTTCTGCCTTGCACTTGCCAGTTTTTAGTGTCCCATATGCAGGCACTTCATAAGCTACACACATTCCATGGGCAAGTTACATAATTTCTTAAGACTCAAATGCATGCCTGACTTTTATGCAATATTGTTTTCAATATTGGAACCAAACAGAATCCTCCATTTGCACTTTCCTGAGTAGAAATTAGAGCAAAACACACAGCAAAAAAAAAAAAAAAATCTATGGATAGTATCTGGAATTCTGTTTCTCTATTAATGGATGCAAGTCAGATCTTTGTATGGTGAAACATATGTGAAAATAGAAGAGTTAGTAACTGTAATCATAGAACCTTTTTGGTTGGAAAAGACCTTTTTAAGGTCACAGAGTCCAACTGTTAACCCAGCTGTCCCAAGGCCATTGCTAAATCCTGTCCCTATGCTCCAGATGTACGTGACTTTGAAACATGACCAGGGGTTCAGCCCCACCTTCCCTGGGCAGCCTGTTCCAAGGCTTGGTGACACTTTCTGTGAAAAAATTCTTCCTGATGTTGGCCCTAAACATCCCCTGGTGCAATTTGAAGCCATTTTCTCTTATCCTGTCATGTGTTACTTGAGAGACCAACCCCCACCTGTCTACAACCTCCTTTCAGGCAGTTTCAGACAACAGTAAGGTCTCCCCTCAGCTGCCTCCCCCTCAGACTAACCATTCCTAGCTCCTTCAGCCATTCCTTATCAGACTTGCTCTCTAGACCCTTCACCAACCTTGTTGTCCTTCTTGGGTGTAACCCTGTGCAGCACTGTTTGGCTAAGTTACTTGAGCTTCAAACAGCATCATGAACTATTATACTAATTGTGGTGTCTGGAGGTCTTTGAATTCTCCACCCCCCAAAAAAAAACCCGAATATTGACCTTAAAAATTCCACCATGGAACAAGAATGCCACTAAAGCAGAGAACCTAGTAGGACAGCTCTTGAAAGTTTAAGAACAGAGGGAAGTGTTGGTATGGCATAAAGTGGTCTTGGGCTGTCATTTCTGTAAATTCTCCCTGCGCACTGATGGGATTTTGCAGTAAATAAAAATAATTTTATAGTTCAGGCTATTTGCTTCTTTCTTTTATATAATTCCTGAAGTTAAAATCTGTAAACTCGGCTTCCAGCAACTTGTTTTAATTTTTCACAATGCCTAGATGCTACTCCTGCTCTCAATTTCATTTTAAATTTGTTAAAATTTCCAGCTCTGTTGTCAAAACAGTACAGTTATTGACAGCATAACTTGGAGGTCTGTACCCCAGAGGGTATAAACCTCTTTGCTCTTTATCTAGTGTAGTGCAAAGAGGATTATATCAGCTTTTTATATTTGAATTAATAAGTTCTTCATGGATAACATCAGTATAGTCTGGAAAATGAAAGGCATATGTGAGGTTGTATGTATATTTATAGCTAATTTGGATGAAAATAAGTGGCTGTCATCTGTAAACATGAGCAGTAAGAATATTCTTTGATTTCCTTATGTAGATTTAAACAGCTCATGACAATAATCTGAATGTAGAAGTGTTTCAGGTCACTTCATACTAATTATACACACTCTGTTTGGCAAATGGACGTCCATTTCTTAAGGCAGGTGAAAGATTTCCTGAGTACACGGGGTTATTTTTATTTTCCAAAAGAAATTCCAGAGAGGGTTTGAGGGACTTAAAACATTCGTGTAGAGGGTAATTTGTAAATTGTGTTTTGTTTTAATGGTTATTGACTGTAGCCAACCCCACCCAAGAAAGTCATACAGAACTATCAAACACTTCAGACTTGTTAATAAAACAAGTGCTGCAACCATAATTTTTCATAGTTTTTGATCAACCTTTTGTTGTTGACCTAATTTTATCTCTGTGCTGTTTCTAGTTATAGTGTGCTGTTTTCACAAAAAAACCCCAACCCAGAACACAGTGGAAGAGGGTTGTGTAGGAGATATAATCAACTAATTTTCCTACCTTAAATTGGGTTCTATAAGTAGACACTTAATTGCTTTAGATCCTTAAGTATCAATTTAAAGAAGGGGGGCAGGGAATTAATCAGGACCTTGGAGACAAGCCATGGTGTACAGATGTGTTTGACAACTTTGGCATATTATGCTAAATGTCTTGCAAGGCTGGACCTGAATCACAGAGTCATTTTGATTGGAAGAGACTTTTTAAGATCATAAAGGTCAACCTTCAGCCCAGCATCACCAGGTCAACACTAAAACATGTCTTTGAGCACCATGTCCACACAGCATTTAAATCCCTCAGGGGGTGGGGACTCATCTTCATATGGAGTAATGGCTGCTGCTGCAGCCTGACTTGGTGTCTTTAACCAGGGATGTCAGTGATGCAGCAGAGAGCACTGAAGCTTCTGAAATGCTTAAAACCAAAGGTAACTGTTTGTATTTGTTTTTGATCGAGTTTTAGTAGTTATTGATCACTTGGACATTGAGTTGTGCATTTTCCCATCTGAAGGGAAAATTAGCAAGTGCTTTAGCCAAAAATGAAATAAGGGCAGACAGAAGGGTTTTTACAGCTGTTAAACAATGTGATCGTGGTCTTATCATTCTTTTGCCTTCCCACATGCCCAAGGTCTGACCTTCTGCCTCCTTAGTTACCTGCTAGGCAGCTCAGCCTTCCAGCCTGGCATCCCTGGAGTCAAATCCACTGTCAGGGAGGGCATTCAAGGTCACTGGTTTATTAAGCAATGGGCTCTTCTGCCTGCAGGATTTTTCTTTAAGCTTTTATTTTGGTTCCTAAGGTATAAAGTTGTATGTCTGACATACTGACAGCTCAGTAAAGGTTTTTCTTTAAAATCTTGGCATTTCAGTACCTTTTCCTTGTCAGTGCCCATGACAACAGAACCATTGCTTTGGCTATTCCCTGTCAGTTTCTGTGCTTGGAGTACAGTTCCTTGGCAGATTTTCTTTGAAAAAAGAAAGATGCTCTGTAAGGTTAGCAGTTGTGTAATCTGAAATGCTGAACACCTATACTTCGGAAGCTCTTTTTAAGTTAGAGCAAATCAAGTATTTGCTTGATTAGTTGGTGGCTTTCTCTAATTGCCCTGTAACTTGTCCTCTGAATTGCTTAAAATTGGCTTTCAAAAAAGCTAAAAATACTGATAGGCATTTTCTACAGAAATAAGGTATAAAACCACATTAGTAAGTGTCATGTTTGATCCTTTTTTAAAATTATAATTCCTCCTTCCACGTGTTTAAATTTCAGTAGGTCAGAAGGCTTTGAGGGATGCTGAGTTGTCCTTGATGCCAATCGAATGCCAAAGTTAGAGACTAGTATGAAGAACTCCATGCAAGACTAGCTGAGAACACCAAGCCTGTCAGTTATACGTTAAGCATTTGTCAGCAAATAGTAATGATGTGTTAGGTTACTAAACATTGTTCTGAGTTGTAACAAGTCTGGCTTGAGTGGAGGAGGCCAGAAACCCTGAACAACCTTCACAGAAAAACTAGCATCACAGGAATCTGCTTCAGGATCTTGGCACAGTCTTAAAAAAATAAAAATTAAGAAATCATATACTCCTCAATGTTTGTGGTGAAGCCACAATTGTTTTATATTCTGAAAGAATAACTAATATGTGATATTCTGTAACTGATAAGAAACTTGGAAAGGCTATACAATTGCTTTTTTAATAAATTTCTGTAACTGCCATCTGTTCTATTCTTAAACCACTGCAACTCCTCAAAGTGGTCTAGAATGACAACAAGGCTATCACCTCATCTCTGCAAATTTCAACTTGTATTATCAATGAAATTCTGATTTACTTTTTAGTTGCTTTGACTTCAAAAATTCTTCTATGCTGTGCCTTCTAACTATAGGCTTAGGCTGTGCCACAGCCCAAGTGCAAAGTGCAAATGTACAAACCCATAATTGATATAGAGTCTCATTAATCACTTCCTCAGGAAACAGTTTGAGTCATGATTTTACTGGAGTAGCAGTAGGAGGGAATACCTGGACAAAAACAAACCCCTACCCCAAATCCTAATATGCTTTTCAGAATTTTTAAGCCTTTCATCTCTACACTATCACAGTTTATTCAAAGTTACTTAATTCCTAGGTTTGCCAAAGATCAAACCTTTCCTGTAAAGTCAGGTTTAAAGATAGCAGAATTGAGGGCAGAGTTCTTGTGGTTTCTTCCCAGATTTTTAGTGGTTTCAAAATAATTACTAAATTATTTGTTGAGAACTGTGGTTCTCAACTCAGACTGGAGTTTTGGCTATGCAGCAGCAATTGGAGCAGCTGAATTGGTTTGGTTTAAAGTGGTCTTCATAGGTGCCTGGCATGGGCTTGTGATACATACCCTGGTCTTGGAAATGAGATTGGAAACAATACTGAGATTTCTCTTTGAATGTCACAGGGGAAAGCTGGCAAACACCACTGCATTGATGCAGACTTTCACTGCAGGGATTAAATGTGGAATGTGTCATTATTGTAAACTCTAATATCCTTGTGCTACTTCCATAAAGATGCAATCTACATATCTACAACTTCAGTTTGTTCAACAAATATCAGAAGCTTTGGATCGCATCAAGACATATGTAGGCCTTAAATTACTGGGAATACAAAACATTAATATCTAGTCCATGGGAGTTGAGGATGCTGGCATTTTCTCCTAGAAAAGCCCCACAAAATAGAATTGGGATGTGTGCGAGTGAAAAAAGGATTAAATTTGAGTACAACTATCTATGAAATTACTAGGTTTGTGTCCATTGCAATGTTAAATAATGTGCAAGAAGAACAAAGAAAGATGGAAAAACATATTAAGCTGTGAAAACTTGAGTTGTCTGGTAGAACTTAAAATAGTGCAACACCAACAGTTCCCACCAAGATTTTTGGGGATCAATTCAGGGCATTGCACTAAGCTGCACATGTGCAGGAAGTTGGCAGAAACATGATTGACACTCTAAGTTGGAAGGAACCTAGCCCAAACCTCCTGCAACAAGCTGGGACATATCTAACTAGAACAGATTTTCCAGAGCCCCATTAAGCCTGACCTTGAATGTCCCCAGGGATGTGGCCTCCTCTGCCTCTCTAGGCAGCCTGTTCCAGTGATCCCACAGATTGAAGAATTTTTTCCTGATATCTACCCCAAATGTACCTTTTTCTAGCTTAAACCCATGACACCCCAGTCCTGTTGTTCCACGCCCTTGTGAACAGCTCTTCCCCAGCCTTCTGATAGGCCCCTTTCAGGTATTGGAAAGTCACTATAAGGTTCCCCAGAGTCTTTTCCTCTGTGCTAGAGTAGAGCAAAGTGGGACAAATATTCAAGCTCTAAATTTGCACACATTTGATATTTTTAATTTACAATTTTCTATATATTTTTTGCTTTGTTCTCTTTGCTTATTTTTGTAGCTACAAGTTGAACTGCTGTCATCTCTGACTTCTGGTCATTTGGTAATTTGTATTTGAGGGACTAAATTTAGGTTCCTAAATGTGCATGTGTCTGTGGTGTCCTCTGCTGCTCTGTTCTCGCTCTGCTGGCAGGAAAATGCCATAAGCACAGGACTGGGGAGAGAGTTGATGCTGTGAGGAGAGATCATTCCTCATGCATGGTACTCTGTGGAGTATTTGTGTTTAAGTTCCTGCCACATCCACAACCATGTGTCACTGTATTATTTTGCAACCCGTATTCTGCTGTCAGCAGTGGCCAGAGGGCTGAACTAGACTATCTTCAAGGTCTCTTCCAACCTAAACCAGTCTATGATTTTAAAGTCAGATGGTGAATATAGGATTCTGAGTTCTTTTCCCTTGCTATAGCTGCTAAATTACTGACACAAGTCCTTCACCCAGCACTGCCATTCTGGAGTTAATCTGGTGCAGTTAATTGTTAATTGCCTACACAGTGAGCGTAGACAATTCTAGGCCATATTGGCTGTGTTGCTTTCAAGCAGCATCCTTGTTCTGCAAGCCTTGAGTCTGTAGATAAACTATTTTGGAGTGACTCATGCCTGTTGTGCATTGGTAAACAAAAGCAAGTAGCTGCAAAATTCCTGTGTTTCATTCTGGCTGAAAATTTTCAGGGTAAAAATCAGCTGAAAGCAACTTTTGAAATAAATTTATTGAATTACCTGGTTTTCTTTTTTTTTAGAGCTAGAAGTTTACTTTTCTATACCTAATGGAAAATTGGCCTTTTCCCAGAAATATTTGGACAGTTAAGTTCTAGGGACAGTTTTCAGCTGTTCCATGGTGTCTGTCCACAGCTGTTGCTCTGGTTAAAATGGACGAGACAACAGATTTGTAGGAGATGCTGGAAAAGGATTGTTAATAATTTAATGATTATTAACATTTACAGAGAATTAATGGAAAACTAATCCTGGGCATTTTTTACTTTACACTGTAAATACAGAACATGAAACAAAGATGATTATTTCTCAGCATCTCAGATGAAACCCCACTGTAGCCACTTGGAAGTGGGCATAATCTCTCTGTGATAGCTCAAATTTCCTATATCTCACTAACTTCTAGTCCCATTTTTGTTCTAATTTGCCAAGATTGACAATTTTTGTATGTTTTGCACTAAGATGGTCTCCAAATGTCTGTCCCTCTGAATGGCTGCTCTCCTCAGGCTGAGAGGTAAAGCTGGAAAAATCCCACTGTTCTCTGCATTTATGATGATTAACTTGTGAATTTATCAAGGAAAAGGATCTTTGTGGTTTTAAGTTCTGAGTATTTGTCTCTACCCTTCCTAATTAACCTGCAGGTGGCCTGTTGCAGTTTCAGTATTGCTTAAGAGCTTTGTAAATGGTAAATATTTTCTGTATACCGAGTGGACTTAAAGATTTAAAGCCAAGCAAGTCTCTTGCTGATGTTGTGATTATTGTTTGGAAGGCCAAATTAATTACAGCCTGTAGTGCAGTCCTTCTAGTCCCAGATACAGCTGCTTTTGTTTAACTTTCTCTGTAAATGAGACACTGTTGGTGGATAGTGTCTCTTGCATTCAGAAGAAAGCTCCCCTGACCCCTGTAATTGTGGGCTTTAAAAAAACCCTCATGTTTAGGTCACAAGATGGTTGGTTTCTGACCCAGACATAGATGACTCCTCCCTGTTTTGCAATAGATAAATGAACAGAAGAGACTGTTCCCATGGATTCTCTTTGATCTGAGTACTTAGACACGTAAAATCCCACAGCATCCCTTGTGCCCGCAGCTGGCAGCAAACACTTCATTTAGTGGAGTTATTTATACCAGCCTCCTGTTTGCTACCACTGCAGAAGCCAGCCAGATCCAGCAATGCTCCCCACTTTATGTGCAGTGTCAGTACAATTTGTTTGTTGTTATGTTGGGGAGTAATTTAAGGAAACATATTCCAGGTAGCAAAGCAGCAGAAGGTAACTAAGAGATGCATGAAGTTTTGAGTGATTTGAGCTGGTTTTGACAAGATTTTTTTTTTATCAGATCTTGCCATGTTTTCTGTCTAGAGCAGCAATTTGTTTATCTTGGGCAGAGAAGGGAGAGCCAAGCTGTAAATGCAGTTGTAATATGACGGGAATTATCAAGAGGCTCAATATCAAGCAAGAATTCTTTCGAGCAAGAGTTCTTGGCAGTAGCTGTAGTAAAAGCTTGAAAATTCAAGCCCTGGAATGGAGTAATAAACTTTTATCATTGTAATGAAATTGCTTGGAGTACAGTTTTGTCACAATCTTTCAGCAAATTCTGGAATGACCTGACATGCTGGGTTTGCATTTTTAGGAGCTTCTAGCCCTGAGCAGGTACCATGTGATGTTTTCCATGCTGTGCTTGTGTGTAAATTGGAGGCTACTGTAGTACTGCTGTAGTGTCTTTCTCTGTGACTCCCATTCTGTGATTTTAAACTCAGCTTTTGAGGTACACAGAAGGCATTTTATCAGGATGACTGCAAGAATTTGCATCATGCAGTTGTTGAACAGGCGATGTATTTTCCAGAGGTTAGTTTTGCTCTTGGGCTGATGCTGGAATGAGGCAGATAGACAGAAGAGATGTAGAGAAAATCCATCTGGGAACAGCTCAGAGATGGTTTCCTGATGTAAGAGGCCACTTTTGGTCATGTTTCATCTGTTTATTTTAATTATAGCACAAAGAAATTACCCTTTCATGCAGATAGTGTGTTCGTTGGTATGACCCATCTCTGAAAAGAGAAGCAGCAGCTTTTAAGTAGGTCACTTTTCAAAAGATAAAGGTTTCCTACCCAGTTCAGCAGCAAACTGCCTGTTATTCTAGAGGAAATAATTTCTTTTAATAATATTAGGATAGACATATAGCACTGTAACAGTTGTATACTACCATACTGAAGAACAAGAAATGGTAGAGTATGTATTAAAAATGTGTAAATCAGTATTCACAGAAATAATCCTTTGTGTGACAGCATCTTGAAGTTTTCAGCAGCCATAAATAAATCCCACTAGACAGTTTAATTTTTCTTGATTAGCTGCATCACAAATGAATTTAGAAGGAAGATGGGAGCAGTGTTTCCACTATCTGCCTATTTAGCTGTCTTGTTTTGATACAGGAATTTAAACTGTATTGGGGAGAAGTGTTTTGTTTCATACTGGTTGGTTTGGAATAGGCTGCCCAGGGAGGGGGTTCAGTCACCATCTCTAGAGATGTTTCAAAGTCATGTAGGTCTGAAGCTTAGGGACATGGTTTAGTTGGGGGCCTTGAGACAGCTGAGTTAATGTTTGGACTCCTTCTTGAATGTCTTTTCTAATCCTGAACAATTATGTTCATCCTATTGTCTCAGGTATATTTACTGGAACCTTCCTGTTAACAAACACTTTCCAGTGGCTCTATAAAAACTAGCATCAAAGCTGAAACCCTGAATATGAGTCTGGGTTGGGTGAGAAGACCCAGTGGTGTTATTCTTGATAGGAATGTTGTGGGTTGTTGTTTCAAGTGCTTTATTAAGTCAATCTTATTATTCTCTAGCTCCTTCTATTCTTGTTACCTCTTTTCTTTCCTGAGCATTGTGGTGGTGATTTTGCTTTGAGATTAGTGGCAACAGGCATTTGACTAATGAACTGTGAATTCATTGGTTCCATGTTGAAAAAATAAGACACAACAGGCTTTGTGTCCTGCAGAGCAATTGCCTTGCTATAAGTAGCTGCTTGGGCCAAATGCCGAAGAGCAACTGCCCAAGAAGTAGCAGAATTACAGTGTGGTGGCATGTGTGCCTTCACAAAATGTCCCTAATGGCCTGTTCTACAGAAAAAAAAGGGATTTAAGCTAATTATGGCAGTAAGAAACTGGAATTGTGTAACTGAAGTTAATTAATTACAATTAATTTATTCTTGTTGTTTCTTTCCAGGTTTTTTTCTCCACCTTGGCTTCCCTTTCTCCCTTCAAATCCAGCTACTTACCTGTTTCAGTTGCCGTATGTTTTGTTTCCTCTTCCTTGTCTTAGCTCTTTTCTTATGCTTTACAAGAAGTCTTTTCAACTTCATGTCTTCTGTCCCTGGGTCCGAAATCCAGTCTTCAGTAGCTTATTTCTCCAAAAATAATAAATTGTACAGGTAATCTATATATATTTTCTGAAGTTTTTAAATCTTACATTTTGGCAAATTTTCCCATAAGTCTGGATATTTTCAGATGTTTTGGGGCTGCTGACACTGAAGTGTGGGCTTCAGATGTGATTTCACATGGAGTTACACCTCATTTAATTTCTTTTCATTTGTGAGGCTTCATTAAGCAAATATTTCACTTTAGCCATTTTATTGCAAATAGCCCATTAAGGTCTGAAAAGTCTTCCGACTCTGAAACCTTTGAGTGACAAGATTCTTTGCTTTGCTCTAACAGATGTTGCACAGCATTTCTTTGCTTTGGTGTGCATAAGGTTGGTATTTTACTCAGTCTTTGCTTCATTACTCTGTGTGTGTGTGTATGTATACATGTATGTAATGGTAGAGAGAATTAACGTGTGTGTATACATGTATGTAATGGTAGAGAAGTCAAGAGGTGTTAGTAGGCTTTACCATCACATGGCTGTTAAGGTACATAACTGAAAATGTGGTGCACTGATATTTAATGCTGCTCAGATCACCATGTTGCAGCAACCACAAGGTATAAAGAGGCAAAGGGTCACCTGTAAACTACTTACCCTGTAGCTGAGGCAGGAGCGATGCAATGAGTATTCACTTCTCAGCTTCCTTCTCATATTCTGTGTAGAACAGAAGCTGTAAAGATGGTTTGAAGTTAGAAGCCAGTAAGCAGGAAAATGAGTCAAAAAGTGGTGAGAAGACCTAGACTCTTTCTGATGTGTGCACACATACAGGCAGTGGCTCTAGCCTTCTCAAGGACCTTTCATAATCAGCTCTTTGTCCACAACAAACAGCTCCCCTAGACTGCCCAAGCCTGGGGATATGTCTACACTGAAGACACTATTAATTGCTTGCAGCCCATGTTGAGTTTTGTGATGCTTTGTTTAGGCATTTGATCATGCCCTTGTTGACAAATCATTTGGAGATGTTGCTGCAGCCCGAGTTAAAAACCCCAAACTTAACTTGAAGCCTCTGGTGTTGTTGAGTGATATGTCTGTGGGTATGCTTGGATTCACAGTAGGAAATGGCCTGTTGAATTCTGCTTTAATACATGAGAAGCTTATTTTTCTTTACTTGGAGGTGAAGGAAGTGCATTCAAGTGTTGTAGGGACAGGCTGAGGACTCTTCTAAACTGGTGAATAATAGCAAGAAATGGACAAGCGACTTACTTCCTTTCTTATTCAATAGAGTTGCTCTGCATATGCCCTTAGGCATGAGTGTTTGCTGTGTGCTTTTAGCTTTCATGTTTGTTTAACTAGGATTGAGCCTATTTCAGGTCCATCTTGGCTATCTGCAGTCCATCAATTTGGTCAGTGAATATCCAATAAGAACTGTACACAGTTTTTCCTAGCTTATTTAAAAACATAAATAGTTTCAGTTTAATGATCCCTCTGTCCATGTCCTAGACCTGCTTTACCTTGTTGTAGTGGGAATAACGTATTTGTTCTTCTACTTGAAAACATAGCCATCTGTTTGTTCATTTGGCTTTATTTTACCTTCTTATAGTCTTGCTAGTAATTTGTGGGCAGGTATATTCACAGCTTTAAAAAAAGCCAAACAGCTAGGTCACCTTTTCTTTTGAATGGCTCAGATTCAGTCCTGTTCCTGGGCTACTGAGATCCTAGTCATCCACCTGGGCTACTGAGATCCTAGTCATCCACTTAGGAAGAATGATTGTCATTTGCCCCAGCACTACCCAGTTGTCTCAGCTATTTTTGGACCAGTGGTATTTCTGTAACTTTAATCTTGCCATCCTGTAAACAAGCTGATGAGTTGAAGCGCTTGCCCAGCCATTCTATACCATGTCTGAGTTGCAGGAGACCTCTGTTGCATTAAATGGCCAAATTACTTGGAATGCTTCCTGCCTGGCAGAAACAAGTGTAGATGCATTTGCACTGGCACAAGTGTGGGGTTTTTTTTTGTGTTTGGAGGAATTTTACTTTATTTACTGAACCAGGGCACACAATAGTAGCAAAAAAGCTGGAGGCTTCCTGGTAGAGCTGTGGACAAAGACAAAGGAGGTAGAAGTTCTGCCAAAGTGTAGAGTGAAGAATTTGAAGATGGGAGCAATAAGACCACTTGAAGATGACAGACTGGCAAAATGAGGGCTGTTGAGAAAAACTTTGTGCTTTCTGTTTAACTTCAGCTTTCTATTTTATGTAAATATTCCTCCTGTTCTTAGGAAAGGGGGAGGAGACATTTGTGAAATTTCTGTTTTCTATTCTTAGCGAAAAAGCTGCTGCCCATCAGCTTCTATTAGAAGGCAGATTACTAGACAATGACATTTTTGTGTGTTTTGCAAAACACTATGCTGATGTTTCCTGGGAGTAAAAATCTTTTCTTCCCAATCCTACACGTGTATTTAAAACAATAGAGCTTTATGTGCTTTTAGCATACAAACTTTGGTTTGCAAAGCTATGATGTGTCTGCTCTTGGTTCCTAGTAGGCATCTGATCCTTGCCCTCACTCTAGTTTTATTTAAAGTGTACTGTGGGTGCTGTGGCTAGTAGGATCAGTCCTAGATACTGACCATTAGTCCATGGAAATAATAGTTGTATCCAGAAAATAGGTGACAGGGAGAAAGATCTATGACCAGCCCCACTTAATGTAAATATAAGAGCAGACATCACTTGTGTGCAAATACTGAACACCTTACATACATGGTGCCAAGAAGTAACAAATTGTCAGGAGCCATTTTTCATGGCTTTGGCTCATTGGTGTCAAAAGCTTCATTTCAAAATCCGAAGTCAGTTGTCTCATTTACTGCCCATTTACTGCTCATTTTTCAGAATGATTAGTTAAATCAAAGTATTTAGGGTTGAGCTCAAAAAGAGAATTGGTGTAATGATAGGGGATTTGATTAGCATATAAGGCCTTCATGGAAGACGCTATTGAACCCTGAGAGTCCTTGAATTGAATCTTTAAGTGGGGGAAGGTATAACAGGAACCTGTGAATCTCAGTGTCAGAAATGAGACACAAATTGAGAAATCGTTAGAACATTTTTCTATGTTTTTCAGAGCAACTGCAATACAAATAAACACCTTGAGTCCAAAGAGAGGCCTATTTCAAAAACTGAAATGATCCATATGGTCAGTCTGAACAGTTCATGATGCTTCAGTATCATTTGAGTACCTGCTGGTTCTCTGGCAGATCCTACCTCAACTGAGTACTTTCAACTCCTGCAGGGCCAGCTCAGAGGATCCAAAGCCTGTTGGTTGCAAGTAATGATTCTCATAGCAAAACACTGAGTTTCCTAGAGGGGAAGGAGCAAGCAAGGCTCAAAGGAAGATTTCTGTTAACTCAAGTTGCTTCACATCCATTGCCAACCACTGTCATTAAGAAGTCAAGTAAGGAGAGCGGTTCTGAAAGATTTCACAGGCCTGTCTAAGAATTGTCACTGGCATCAGTGGATTACTTCTTGCTGTATGGGTTCTTGTTTCTGTTTTTTAAAGTAATGGAGCTGGGTTTTTCCCCCCTCTAAAAAGAACAAAAAAAGGTTAAATGTGGAAATAAGGGAGTTTATTTTGCTGAAGCTGCTACTATTGATAAGAAAGAGGAGAAAAGGGGAAAAATAGGAATTCTAAAATATTTTCACCTACAGCTAAACAAATAGTATTACAGAATGGTAGTAATATTTGGTGCTATTAGGAATTCCAGATGACATTCATACTTGTAGCCAAATGTGTATTAAAATGCAGTGTTTACAAATACATGAAAATAAGCTCCAGATCGGTGCTGGTCTGGTTTTGTGGTGGGTTTTGATTTTATTTTCCTGATTGCATCTCAAGAGCCCTTGGAACACACAGAGGATGCCAGAAACTACTGGGAATTTCTGCCTGCGACATCTACTTCAAACATCATCCACAGCTTAAAAACATTAAGACCACGTGGCTTACTGTCAACTTAAGGGCATTTTCCCCTCTTCTTCTTTTAAGACTTCTTTTTGGTGTTTTGGAGTTGTTTTGTGTTGTTTGCTACATTGTCAAGAGGCTGAAGCAGCAGATATTTGGAGTTTCTGTCAATTCTATACCAACATTTTAGTGACTGTGATTTTCCCCCCCCCATTTTTAAAAACAAAATCTCTCTTTCTCAGAACTCGGATTGCTGCATTTTTCTTTACTTTCACACATGTTGGCAGTGAATCCTACATTCCTTCAGTGTTTGTGTATCCTCAGATGAATGTGCTCCAAACCTCACAGTGGTAAAGTCCAGTGGTCTTTTGTTGTTGAAACAAAACGGACATCCAGGACATTTACAACCTAGAGTTGGATTATTTGGCATTCCCTTAGCAGTGATTTCCATCTCTGATGGAGCTGATGGGAAGGGAAGGTTTGTTGTATTAGGTCTGTTTTCTTCAGACACTGAGAATGTTTACTTGTGTATACCCAAAGATGTGTGTATCTGCCTACCATAATTAATTAGATAAGTTCACTAGTCAGAAGAGAGTTTATAATTTTATTCACTTTTAGAACAGTTCATACCAGTCATCCCAGAACAGGAAAAAAACAAGCACTGAGGTAGGAAAGGCCACAGAACTCAAGAATTGGGGAAAGACAGATAGGTATTGCCTGCAAAATAACATCCTTGCTCTTGAGATTTAGAGGCTTCAGTGGTAGTTGGGGGTTTTTTGGGGTGAGTTTTTAATTGACCCTGTATTTAATGCATTCACAGTCATTTTGTTCTGTGGCACTTTATGCTTCTGGACAGCAGATGGTGCTGCTAAACTGTCTCGTGGAATTTTTACTTTTTTTTTTTTTTTCTTTTAGTAACTGATACTTGATTTTAATTCCAAGTCAGTTTTGTACCTACACAACTCCTTCAGCTCTTTAGCTGAATCCCAAAGTTTGGTGATACATTTTATTCCTGAACTATAAAATATTGATTTAAATTTATTTAAGCAGTGAGGAAAAAAATTTTAATGGATGTTTTAACTTATTTTTCCCCACACGCTTGCTTGCTTTACAGATCCCCATATTAAAGTCTCTGGAAAAAAGGAAAATGTTAAAGAAGCGAAAGAGAAAATCATGTCTGTCTTGGACACAAAAGTAAGAACAAACTTATTTGGAATGTGACCTTACCCCCTATGTTTGTGATAACATTGATCTTTTTAAACAGTCTCATTGAAGTAGGATGGACCAGAGCAGTCTACAGCATATTCCTTATGGATGCTTGATATTTGCGTATATTTAAATGTGTAACCCAGATTTAAACTATATAAAAGTAGTGTGTAAATACAGTTTGTTTGTTTGGATTACATTATTAACTTTACAATGTGAAATGCAGCTTCACTGCAAACAGTACATTATGCAGCCACTTGAGCAAACTTCATTTTGTACCTGTTTGAAATTCAGTTTTAAGAGCATTTCTGTAGCTCTGGTTTTCACTGTTGCTGCATGCTTATACTCTGAAACGCTAGGAACAGAAGTTCTAAAGTATATACAATTTAGCAAGGGGTCTCATGTACTCATCAGATTTTCTTTTCATTCAATGTCAAGTCGTTTGGGGCAGCGCTTGTGGCTTCTGCATAGTTGTACACCAGCTATTTGATTGCTTGGAAGAACTGTCCAAAAATAAACACCATTCCTTTTGGAACAATTATTAACTGCATTATTATGGACTGCTAATAATGTGGTTTTTAAGAACAATGCTAAGAAGTGTTTGTTTTAAAACTTGATGTACCAGAAAAATTTGTGTTAAGGGAGGAAAAATCCCTTTTATTTAAATTCCATGGCTTTGAATAGCCAAAAATCATACAATCCTTTTGGATTTGACAGGGGTGTGACTGCAATTAAATCAGAGCCGATTGCAAAAAGACGAAGTCATAGTGTATAAAAGCTAGGAGCATGTTTAAGATCCTTAGGTATTTTTTCAGACATGTATCTTTGGGCTATTTATTTCCATGTTCTTTCCTACTAGAAAGAAAATGTGAATGGTGTAACATCTGACTGTGAACTGTATTAAAAACACCTTATTTGAGTAGAACTTAATGCATGGCAAAACACTTCAGAACTAGAATTTTGAATGTCAGTCTTGAAGTTAAATCACTGACAAGTACTTGGTTTCTGCAGTGAGCAAATGTAATCCTGTGTGTCTGATTCCCAGAGTAATCGAGTAACTTTGAAGATGGATGTTTCACATACAGAACATTCTCACGTGATAGGTAAATGTGGCAATAACATTAAAAAGGTGATGGAGGAAACAGGATGCCATATCCATTTTCCAGACTCTAATAGGAATAATCAAGCAGAGAAAAGCAACCAAGTAAGTATGGTTTTATATTTAACTCATTTAGGCTGTAATTGTCCAGAATATAAATAATTTCTAGACTAGATTTTTCATCAGTTTGGGGGTTTTAAGGACAGTGAGTTGAGAGAAAGAGGTGATTGGTATTTACAGTCTGGAAAACACAGCACTTCCTAAGTGAGCACAGCTTTGAAAACAGCTGGAAACTATCAAATGGCTCATGAATTGTTTTAATTTTTTTTAAACTAAGATTATTTTGAGCATACAGCAGTCAACAGCTTCATGTAAAAGGCAGACAACCAGTATGAGAAGCACTTCTTAGTTTTTTCCTATTCAGCACAACTTATTTAGGATATTGATTAATTTCTTGGTGCTTATAGTGTAACATAAATGAAAACTAAACTTGGTGGATAGCTGGCAAAAGCAACTGTCTGATTGTAAGAGATGAACCTTACTAGAATAAATAGTTGAACCTGAATTGTGCATCTTTTTCTAATGCTAATATCATTTGTTGTAGTTAGGATGTTACTGGGTGTATAATTAAAACTATTTATTTGTTCTCTTAAAAACACTCAGGTACCTGTTTAACTTTCCCAATGCATCATTTGAAAATGAGATGCTATGTTTTTTTGTATTCTTGTTCTTTCAGGTATCTATTGCAGGACAGCCAGCTGGAGTGGAGTCTGCAAGAGTTAGAATTCGGGTAAAATTGTCTCTTTCAATATAGTATTCCTTTGAAAACACCTGAGATTAAAAAAATAAATAATAGTTTTCACAACCCTAGGATTATCTGGCTCTGTCTTATAACAGCAGAAATATAGGAACAAATGTGAGTATCCATGTGAGTAAAATGCAAAAGGTATTAGAAAAACACTGATTCACATTTCAGAGAGCCCAGAGCAAACCTTGAACATGAAGTATCCAGTGTAAGCAAGATGTTATTTGAAACAAAGTACAGGATCTCTTAAGGCTACAGATGGCCTGTAAGACCTCAGGCATCATGTGTGATCCGGTGACTTAAGAAACTTAAAGGAGGTTGCTGCCTTTTCCATCTTAGCCATTTTAATGTACACCTTGTGTAGCAATTTGGTAGCATTTGGTCCCGTTCTCTACTCGCAGCACTTCTCTGTCTTTACCTTCTAAACCTAATAAGTTAGGAAAGCTGTTTGGCAATTGTTTTAGTCAGATCTAAGAGGTGCTACAAATCTTTGTATTTGTAGGTCTGCCTCAATGTTTGTGGGAAATTACCGAGCCTTATTGTTGCTACATTGAACCTGCTATTTTTTTCTTCAGGGGGAGGAATTAAAAACACAGTAAATTAGATCTATCTTTAGTAAAGATGACTTTGGTTTTCACTGTCATTGCAGGAGCTGCTTCCATTGGTACTCATGTTTGAATTGCCTATTGCTGGAATTCTCCAACCAATCCCAGATCCTAATTCTCCCACAATTCAGCATATATGTCAAACGTATAATATCTCAGTTTCCTTTAAACAACGCTCTCGAGTGTATGGTGCTACAGTCATTGTCAGAGGCTCACAAAATAACACTAGTGCTGTGAAGGTAATTGGCTGCTTAAGTATATTAAACACATTCACCATTTAGATACTTAAGAGCTCAATGTTGTATCTTGCCTCATCAGTGTACAATGACAACTCTATGATCAGTTTTGAAGCCTGAGGGTTTGTGGGGATTTGTTAAATATAACTGGTAGGGGTGTAAAAATTTATAGAAAATAGTTTAGGATTTAGCACTGTTTGTCCTAAGCTTTTAAGCTGTTTTTCATTTCTTCCATACCCGTTTGGATTTCTAGAAAATCTGGAAAATGTGTTAAAAAAACCCAACCCAACCATATCCAACCACTGAACAAACCCACCTCATAAATTCTTTGTGCTTTGGGCTTTTCAGTGTACCCTAAGTTTACCATAACAATCAATAAAACTAGTCTTAATAATAAAGCCAGTAATTTTGTAACCAAATAATTAAACTGATAATAAAACCAGTACTGGGAAATGTGAATTTGACAGCCAAGGAACTACCATGACCCTATTTATCTTTGTAACTTTTCTTGATAATAGCCAGCAGTTTGATAGATTGGTGTGGTCTCAGATGAATAACTATGAAGCCAGAGAGATCTTGAGCCAAAATCACAAGACAAGTTTTGCAAGTTTACCTACCTGAATAAATCCCTATTGGCCTTTTTATTCTGTGGGGGCTCAAAATGTCTGTTGGGACTAAACCATTCAATACTGTCTCATTGCCTTTTAAAATGTTGGGGTTTACGTCTGTGAGCATTGTTTTACCATTTTCTTGCATTTCCTCTGCAGGAAGGAACAGCCATGCTTCTAGAACACCTAGCTGGGAGCCTGGCCTCTGTGATCCCTGTGAGCACACAGCTAGACATTGCTGCACAGCATCATCTCTTCATGATGGGTCGTAATGGCAGTAACATCAAACATATCATGCAGAGGACTGGTGCTCGGATTCACTTCCCTGACCCTAGCAATCCACAGAAAAAATCCACTGTCTACCTCCAGGGCACTATAGAGTCTGTCTGCCTTGCTAGGCAGTATCTCATGGTAAATACTTCTGTAGAAGTATTGCAGGTTATGAAAGATGATTCTGGGCAGTAGGCATGTTTTGGGAGGGTTCTGTTGTCAGATGGTGGGTGGTTTGGTTTGCCTTCTCCAAGTTTGTCAGGTAAATAGGTTTATTCAAGGAGGAATTTTTTGGTTTCTATATAGATGAGTTTTCCAGGAAGCTGAGGAAGCCATAAGAAATAATTCCTTATTTTGGAATATTCAGCTTTTTCTAGTACTGTAGCCCAAATACTGTAAGGTCTTTCATAAACAATTATATTCTGGGATGTTTTCTGCAAATAGCAAGGTAGCCTTATTTTACTTATTGGTGAGGTTCAAGTAGTACTTCTCAGGAGGCTGATGAAGCAGAAAGAAATAAAAGTATTACAATTTCTATATCCTCTCCTCAGCACAAACCATTTGATTTCAGCTGTTTTGACTGTCACTAAAAAATACTGTGACCTAACTTTTTTTAGTTGTTAGTTTTGTGTATAATAATGAGGACTGTACTGTAATTACATTGTCTTATTCTCTCCCTATCAAAGAATGTGATTTGGTCCTGTTCCTCTCATCAATATTGTGTAGGTGCTTTAAAGATACAATAACAAAACACTGGTGTGGAAGGAGTTTTTTGAGATGCTTATAAAACCTGACACTTCAACTTTGGTTTTTTCCTTGTTTTGCTTGTTTCATATCACTCAAAATACTTAATACCTGATATAGGAAGGAGGAAAGGGAAAACTAAGACTTACTGATGGTGGCTTACAGAGAAATTATATCAGAATTGCTAGCTTATCTCAAATACAGTTTAACATGAGTGAGTCCTGATATCAGTTGCTGTTTTGTTCTGAATTAAGAGGTAGTAGGGGTTTCTGAATGCAAGTCCTATTGGAATATGTCACATTCAACAACTACTTCACCCTGAAACTGCTTGTTCAGAATGTCAGGGTAAAAAGATACCTGTATTTCTCACGTACAAGAAAAGAGCTTTACTTAGAATTTTGTCCTTACTACTTTTCCTGATATTACTGTATTGTGATACATCCATGTTACAGTCTCTGTTTCAGGTATTGCTAACGGAAAGAGGGTAGGCTCCAAGATTTATGATTTTTTTTTGTGTCTTGTCTTTCTAGGGTTGCCTTCCTCTCGTGCTCATGTTTGATATGAAGGAAGATATTGAAGTAGAGCCACAGTTTATAACACAGCTAATGGAGCAGTTAGATGTCTTCATAAGCATTAAGCCAAAGCTAAAGCAACCAAGCAAGGTTGGTAAAATGCTAATATTTTCTTCTTAGGCTTTCACAACAACTTTTCAGAGTTTGAGGGGTTGGCATGTCTGCTCCTCCTTACTAACTTAATGGATCATCAACTTTACATAACAGGCACAGGTATTTTCTGCTTCAAGTACTAGATTCAATTTAATAGCAGTTCTCCTTTATGGCAATCTGACTTTGGCTAAATATTTGACACACAGAAATTAGCTTTTGTAGGAGATATTTTTGCATATAATAATTTGAGAAGACCAAGAAGTATTCTTGATTCATTTTTCACAGTCTTGCAATTCCCCCGCATAACCAGTGTTGTTTAACCGTTGGAACTAAACGCATAAAAAAACCCCCCTCAAATATGACTGTAAGAAAGTTTATGCTCAGGGAACCACAAGAAGCAGAATTATGAAATATTTATAATAGGAAATCTAATAGGAGATGTTAATTGTAAAATACTCATGTGAATATAGATATACAAATTGCATATAACAGAGTTGTGTATAATGCCATAACAGGTAAAAATGTTGAGATATTAAATGAGATACCATTGTGTCAGTGAGGGACTTTCTCTATGTCAGGATATATAAAAACAATACAAAATCATGTAGAGAATGTACAAGAAACAAATTGTATTTCAGGCATTGCTTACTTTAGTTTCAGCCAGACATGAATTTCAATAGCTGAATTGGACATGAACTTCCTTGTCCATTTTGAGGTGTAGACCTCAGATAGAAGAGAAGATATTTTAGTTATTGATTCACTTTTCTAGATCTTGGGCTACCTAAGATTTGATAAAACAACTAGCACCAAGGTACAGTAATAATAATTTTTTTTAAGACAAAAAGGTCTTCCATCATTCTCACTATTAAGTGCATACAAAATCTCTCAATCCATCGGGGCAACTGAATTTAAATACTTGCTAACAGACATCACCTTATGACGTCTATCACTGCTCCATTACTGAAATCCATGTTATATACTTTTGCAACTCATTGCTTTTCCTTTTTTTGTTGTTTTTGGGTTCATTTTATTTCCCTGCAGTCTGTGATTGTAAAAAGTGTTGAAAGAAATGCCTTAAATATGTACGAGGCACGGAAATGTCTCTTGGGACTTGAAAGTAGTGGAGTCTCCGTAGCATCCAATCCTTTTAATTCATGCCCCATTGGTCTGTCGTTTCCTGGTTTGGATATCCTCTCCTCAGCTGGACTAGGACTTACTGGGCTTGGTACGTATGATACTCTCTATATACCTTTTTTATTTTTTAACAGATGTATGTATGTTAGAGAATTAATTCACTTGCACAGGTTAAAAGGACCAGATGTGTGTTTGGCATAACTAATCATCTAATCATGTTAAACCACTAGAGAATTGCAAAAAAGCATCTACCCTTTTGTGGGCAGAGTGGTGTTGTAACACTCTCAAAAACTTTTGTAATGGGGTGTGTGTCTCATCTATATAGAGGATCCTCTGGAAGCTGCAAACTACTCAACTGAAAGTAAGACAGAGGGAAATATGGGTGAAGGAGAACATCTGCTTTCAAAATTTCCAGAAAAAGTCTTTTTCAAATGAAATATCCGTGTTAATATTAGAATGTCTCAATTTGGGCAGCTCCTTAAGTCTATTGAAAGTACTGTGAAAGTGTGTGCTACAGAGTCCTCATGTCACCATCGCACTTCCTTGTGATGCGCCATCTAAGAGACCTGCATGGTTTTGTGGAGTCACATTTATATACACCAAGCTAACTTCAGGTTTAATGCTAAAATCAGTTTGTAAAATGCATGCTGGTGCAGTTTAGTGAGGCTTTGTACTCTCTGTCCATTTGTTTTTTATTTGAGGACTTACATAAGTTAATATTAATTGTACTGGTTTTTTGGGTTTTTTTGCAGGCCTTCTGGGTCCAACGGCCCTGTCAGTCAACACATCAAGCGCCCCAAATTCTTTGTTGAATGCCCTTAATAGCTCTGTGAGTCCCTTGCAGAGCCCAAGTTCAGGCACACCTAGTCACACATTATGGGCAACATCTCTTGCTAACACCAGTGCTACAGGTTGGTAAAAGCTAAACGTTAATTGAATGAGCTGGGCAATGCTGAGTAGAATGGCAGTAGAAAAGTTCAGAATCTTTTTGATTCTTTAGAACCTTAAATTTACCTTAACACAGATGAATAAACATACAAATTTAAAGTTGTAACTCTACATAAGTTTATGACTTGCTGTCACATGCAGAGTTTTCATCTGGTTTATACAGAAAACTACATTAACTGACAAAATAAAGGTTAGACAAATCATTATGGCTTTGGCATGCAATTCTGATGGAAATGTTTATTAATGTATTAAAGCTGGATAAAGATTTATATAAAAGTGATATCATAGCTGAAAAAGTTAAATGAGAAACACAGACTGCCACCACTTTTCATTGCAGGTTTTTCTACTGTTCCACACCTAATGATACCATCTACTGCCCAGGCAACCCTCACTAGTATTCTACTCTCTGGAATACCTAGTTATAGTCAAAACACTCCGTCTCCACCTCCAGGCTTGACTCCTGTTGAAGTCCATGTTAATGGCATGCAGTCAGAGGGCAAAAAGGGCTCTCCTTCTTTAAATGGTCATGTAAAGGTATGTGATGTGACATTATCTCTGGACGTCTGTTATCTATTTGTAATAAAGCTCTACAAAAACAGGCTGAAGGAGAAGAACTAGCTAAATCAGTAGATCCTTAAAGCTGCTCCATTTAGAAGAAGAATGGTGGCTTCTTTGAAAAACAATTTAAAGATTAAAAAATAGAACATTCAAACATGTTGTTCCCCTATATACAAATTTCTTCTGCATCTGTGGAAGAGGAAAATGCTTCCAATATTTCTTGAAGCATAGTAATTGCTTCAGTGATTTATTTTTTTTTCAAACAATTGTTTCAGACCTCAAATCTCAAATATGCTGCACTGTCTGCCACATCGCTGGGAGAGAATGTGTTGAGCACAAACCACAGTGATCCAGTAAGACAAACGAGTACTCACGGTGCCTCAGAACAAGTAGCTGTCAAGTCAAATGGTGCAGAAGGTAAGATCCCAACATTTTGTCCTTTTGTGTGGTATGTTTGTGCAGTTTGTACAGTTGATAAAGGAAAACTGGAGCTCAGTTGCCTGTATGTTGGGCTTACAGCCACACTGAAGGTATCTCTGTGTTTTGCAGACTTGTTGTCAGAGACCATACATGGAAGTTGTAGTACTTTATAGAAACATCTTAAGTCAATATAAATGTGCTTATAATGCTTCATTTATTGCCTTAAAGCAGAGGAAAGTAACTTACAAAAATTTTAGTATGTTTTCTAGCAGCTTATCTTCATTACTTAAGCAATTGCTGCTTGTTGTATTTTTGCCTTTCTAATGAAAGAGTGCCTTTCAGAAGGTTATTGCAGAAAATTATGTGTAGATTGAACTTGGATAACACTGGGAAACAGAAGTTATTTGCATGTTTTGTAATAGCATTTCAGCTACTCTACCTTTTTAGAAGCTAAAGGAACAAATGAATGGTCCCTGGCCTTGGAGAGAGAGAGTAAGCAGGTTCCATTTAGAACTTCAAGCAAATAACCTGTAAAATCTTTTGTTCCTTGCAAATACTGGTCAGCAATGACCAGTTATAAATAAATAATGACCAACCCTTTCATTATTAAGGGTTGTCATTTCAAAGGCTGATTTGAATGAAAGGTACATTGCCTAGTACAGATGAGAAATATTTGTTAAAAACTTACCTCTCCACAAGTTACAAATATTTTATTCTGGCAAAAGTCATCTGAGTACCTGACAAGGTTTATTAAAACCAGATAGATAGAAAATTAAGCTTTAAGTAATTGGTCACTTCTGGTAGTTAGTCCTCAGTTTTAATATTAACTAAATATTGCTTAAAATAATTCTAAAAAAGAGTAAGATGTCTGTGTACAGGTAAACTTACATTTTTCATCTTAACTTTGAGTTGTCCCTGGAGACTGTGACTCTGGAAGGGATGAAGAAAAGGTTTTGGTCTATAGCTGCCATTCCTTCAGTAGATGCACTAGAACACAAGGGGTTTTGTTTAATTCTTCTCTGTATTGGTCCTGTAGGTTGCAATGATGCTTTTGTAGAGGTGGGCATGCCAAGAAGTCCATCCCATTCAGCTAACACCAGTGACCTGAAGCAGATGATGACCTCTGCCAAACAGGCCTGTGCTAAGAGACAGGCAGTTGAGTTACTGCAAGGCACCAAAAACTCTCACTTACAGTAAGTCTCACCATGCAGAAATCCTCAATGTGATTTTGTAGGTGGAATGGTTGGTTGGGTCAGTCATAAGATATTCAATTGATTTAAATTTGGCTTGAATTTTTTTTAATCATATTAGGCATTAATAAACCCTCCAGTCTGTCTTGCAGACTTCTTAATGTTTGTCATACATCCTAGATATTTATTGCTAACATAGAAGAATGGGGATGATTTTTCAGAGGAGCTTTGTTTAGGTGTTTGTATGGGGATACGTTTTTGCACTTTCCTTCTTAATATTGCTTGCTCAGAGAACAACTCATAACTGCCACCCTTTTCCTTTTGTGTGTACCTGAGTCTGTTTTCTCATAAGAGATTCAGAGCATAACATGTTCTCAAACACTTGTCTCAGTGGTTTGGTTTTTTTATCATTTGTTTGTTTTAATGACCAAGCAGTGGGAAAGGCTCTTCTGAGTCATAATATACCTTGGTAACAGATTTTTATGCTTAATGCAATGTTTTGTGCTATCTACTGTAGTGTTTTCCCTGTTTCTTTTGGGAACTGTTTATCGTCACTGTTTTGAGATGCATATTTTCTCCTATGTCATTTATTTTCACTGCTAAAGCCATGATATGCATTTAATTCTGCTTTCATAGCTTTAGAAGTCCAAGGAGTCCTGCTAACAAGACTCAGTTGTTTGTATAGCTTGATCTCTTTGAGGATATAGTGTTCACTTTCCTTAGAGTGTTTTTCTGGCATAGTTTACAATGTCTAAAACATGGTCATCTCTTCAGAAGTAAGAGTTGATATTCTAGAAAAACAGGCACAAAATATTGCTGATTTTTCAGAAAGAAAAGACATGATTTAGTATGTAGGACTGCAGTTAAGCTTTAAGAGCAAGCAGAATTCATGTTTGGGCTTGGTATACTGAAGTTCATGGATGGACTTAAACATCTTTTCCAATCTAAATGATTGATCCTGTTGTCTTTCCTTCCCATTATGAATCTCTTTGCCGTACTACCATCCCGTCTGTTAGAACTGTTGGCCTGAGCAAGGCTAAAGGGATGAAATCACATGGTAGAGGACCCCATGCGAGATTTCCAGCTCAATCTGAATCTACACACTGTGTCTCATAGCTGGCATTGCATATTCCTCCTGCCTAATGTTTTGTCCTTTTTGTTTTGCCGATAGAAAAATGGGTAAAGGCAAGCTGAGCCTTTCCAAGTATGTTTGTGTAATGGTGGTTCTTGAATTTTGCTGCTGAATTTCTCATGGGAAAGCACAGTTATCAAAATTGTGTTGAATGTTTGGTGCTTGTGTAAAAGTTCTTCCTGACTTTGCCTCCACAGTACTGCAGAGAGGCTGCTCTCAGATGCAGAGTTAAGTGCTTCTGAAAGTCCTGTGGCTGATAAAAAGGCTCCTGGAAGTGAACGGGCAGCAGAGCGAGCCGCAGCTGCCCAGCAGAATTCTGAAAGAGCACGTCTGGCTCCACAGCCATCGTATGTAAACATGCAGGTATGTTGCCCTGAATAAGCTCAAATCTAGCTCAAAACCTGATAGCTGTGAAATGAAATTACCTCAGGATACAAAGGTGTGACTGTCGACCAATAGAATGAGCTGCCATTAGTATTTCAGTGAAAGCTTTTCACAGGAAAAGGTAGGACGACTTTGCAACTGAGGAGTAGGTTGTCAACTAAAAGTCTTCATCACAAAAAAGCCCCTACATTTCTGTTGAACAAGACAAAATGAAGTGCAGAATAAACTGGATAACTACACAAGCACCATTTGCCGAAAAAAAAATAAAAATCACACTGCTGCTTTGAGAAGAGAGAATCATATCTACAGAGAACTTTACAACTTCTCATAAGCAGTGTCAACATGGTTTTTTTCTGTAGGTTCAGGCTCATATATGAGGTGGGTTTACTGGAGTAACTACTGTTTGTTTTCTTGTACTGTTCGTACTTGGTTAACTACTATATTGAACTACTATATTGTAAACTACTTCTGTTATTTCAAATCTCCCTAAACAGACCCCTTTGACCTCTTTTGTTTGTCTAGCAGTAGTAACAGAATGGGGGTGCCTGGATTTGCTGTCTAATATGCTGTCTAATACGTACCTTATATTTTTTGTTCTTCTGAGGAATGCTTGCAATTATAAGAATGGATGATTAAGGAAATTATGCTTGAAAATGTTGTACTAAAAATACAGCTAAAAATTATGCCTAAACAGTTTGTAAATACTGTGCAGACAGTTATTTCAGTTCCTCGTGTTTGAGTGAACTCTTTGTGTAACTTGGCTTCTAATTGGACTGCTGGCAAATAATTGTGCAGTACTTCAGGTTTCTCCTGAATGTACTCGCTGGCTGCTCTCAAAACCTTTAGTTTTCACAAAGAGCTCAGTCCTGGGATGACATTTAGTTAGTGGCAATTAAACTGTCTTCTGCCTATTTAATTTTTAGGCATTTGACTACGAACAGAAGAAACTACTTGCAACCAAAGGTATGTGGAAAAAGTGACTTCTGACAAATTTGTTACTACATGGCTGAAGGAACTTTTAAGTTTCGTAATAATTTTCAATCAAATCTAAAGTTGATAGTGGAATGCTTCTGTGTTAGTTTTCATTTTCAAAAATTTGTTAGTACCAATGTTGAAATAAACCACAGTATAAACAACCTGTAAGTGATTATGCCTTCCAGGTTGATTTTAGAGACTTCACCACTGTAACACTTGATTTTATTTCAATGCAGATTAAACCTTTAAGGTATTTGTCATGCTGGCAAAGTTGTTTCTTAGTTCAGGAGATAAATTTACAAAACTGAAAAAAGACCCAATTAAATCTTTGCCCATAGAACAGGTAAACCTACACCAAAAGAAAGCCACGTTTCCTTCCATCCTTGTGGAAACTACCTTCTGTCAGATTAATTTGTTTTATGGGTGGGGCAGGATTCATGCTGACTGAGTGGAGGCATTTGGAAATTACCATGGGCTGATCTGAAGTTCATCAGCATACATCTGAATTATCTCAGTGCCATTTTTTATCTCTGTATTTTTGCAGCTATGTTAAAGAAACCAGTTGTAACAGAAGTGAGAACTCCAACAAATACATGGAGTGGTTTGGGGTTCTCTAAATCAATGCCTGCAGAAACTATCAAGGAACTACGAAGGGCAAACCACGTATCATACAAGCCATCCATGACAACTACATATGAGGTATTCAAGAAAATTCATTTTTAATGAATGAGACACAATGTGTTTTCTTACTGTAATCTTTCCCAACTTCCACAGAGACTCCTTTTGCTTTATTTCTGCCCTGCTGATACGAAATGTAAATTGACTGTTTCTTCAGGACTGAAACATCAAAGTTTTTTCTGTAGGATATACCTATCTTTTAATGCCACAGTAATACTCTATAGGAAAAACATGCCATGCTCTTCCTTGACACTTGGACTTTGTTTCAAGTGATGTGAATTTAAAGAACTAAATTGTTCCTTTGGTTCCACAACTTCTAGTTCACATAAGTGTGTGGTAACTGTGTCTAGCTTATTTGGTGCATCCTTACCCAATTCCATATATAATCAGCAAATTCACAAACCATTGCAGAACTGTTGTACTTGATCCACTTACCTTCAGAGAGATGTTGCTTTGTTCTCTTCCCCATGAAGGGATGTAGCTTTGTCTAAAATTTGTGGGAATTTGATATCATGGAATGTTTTTGGACACAGGGTTGGAAATATGGAGCAATTTATTTTGAAGCATGGTCTTTGAAAAACTTCTGTTTAAAATCTGCATGCTGCAGATGTTTTAAACGCACCTGCTGTGTTTGTGGCTGGTTTGTAAGTATTTAGCTGTTGATCAGCTGCCAAAATAATGTTTGCAAGCATTAAAAGCTGTTGTTCTTAGATGAGCTGCTTCCCAGAAAGCATCTGAGTCACAATGAAACATTGTTTTCTACACAATTTTTCTTCCTGTGCTTTGTAGGGTTCATCATTGTCTCTCTCGAGGTCCAACAGTAGGGAGCACCTTGGAAGCAGCAGTGAATCTGATAACTGGAGAGACCGAAATGGTCTTGGACCTGCAGCTCATGATTTTGTCTCCTCAATTGGCAGCCCCAAAAGGAAACAAAATAAATCAGGTGATGTATTTCTTAAGATCCAATTTAAAAAAAAAAAGTATTAATGTAAGTGAAAAACTATCTTCACACAAATATTTCCTGACGTCACCAGGGTTTTAAATTGTGACACCTTTGTTTTTTTTCTAAATGGAAAAGAGGGCATTTACAACACTGTGGAACGTGACACACAAATACTGGTCCAAAAGGAAAACTTTTACAGAAATTTTTTAAATGCCAGATATTCTTGCCGAGAGGTCTTTTGCTGCTTTGGAAGGGATTTTGCAAGTTGTGCTGAAAACAGATCTCTATAAAAAGCTTATTTGTAGGCTGCCATCATTCTGCTCAGTTATTAGGCTATTTGCTCTCTATTGAAGTCATGATGCATGTTAGTACTGAAATTTAAAGCATTATTCTCTTTTTATGGTGATGAAAAAATACTGGCCATGTGTTTGGCACAGCCTAGCACCTGGTTTTAAACACTGGTTTCTGTGGATACAGGCTGTAAATTTTGCAATTACTTTTTAAGCCATGTTTGGGATGCTTCTCTTAAAAAGAGTGAGAAATGGAGGCAGATATCACTGCTTTGTAATAACTACATCGTGGGGAAATAGCTGTGGCTAGTTTAACTTTGTGGCATTTTTCTTACAAAAATTGACTAAGATTTAAATCTCATTAACTGTAAAGTACACAGGTAATAAATGTTGGAAATAGTAAGAATGGACAGTTTCAATTATAAAATCTGTGGCTGCTATACCTGTAATTATTAGCTATTTCAAAATGCATGTTGTTTGGCTGACACATTCTAAGTACAGAGACAAGGAGATTAAAATTTTAAACTCTAAAACCAATTCATTGATTCAAAGTTAATTGGACAGAAACAGAAGCTCCAGGTTAATGAAAATAAATAATGTTTTAAAATGTATTTGCATGTGCATTAGACGAAAGTTAGAAATGTGAATACACTGGCAGTACAGGAAATTGTTCTAGAGCAGCTGATGCTTTTCCCATTTGGGTACTTTAGTGTTACTTCACTCTGACCTCTTTAATGTCTAAAATCAACTTGGTTATTGCTTCATCTGCCAAAATTACTGCTCACATTTTCAGTGTTGAATGGCTTACTGTGTTTTAGAGCTCTCTTTCAAAATGGAGCTGAGCTTCATATAAATTCTCTGAACTCTGTAAATCCAATTCCTGACTCATTTGTGTCCCAAACAATGAGCAACGTAGCATAGCCAGTGGTTTTCACAGGCCTGTGTGAGTTCCTGAATTGCAACAGTTCACTCAATATGATTTCATTCCTTTCAAATATTTAGTGTCTGTCTGTAGAAAACAAATGCTAGACTGAGTTAAAATAAATAATTTTCTGCAGTTTGTTCTCTCACACCACTGAGGCTTTTTTGGCTGAATAATAAGGTTTAATGTGATTTATTAATTATCTAATTGAATATAGTGTTGATACAGGAGAAAATGGTGCACTTACGTGACATGACTAAAGTTATACTTCCTTTTCAGCTGAGCACTATCTGAGCAGCAGTAATTACATGGACTGCATTTCCTCACTGACACGAAGCAATGGCTGCAACCTCAACAGCTTGTTTAAGGGATCTGATCTGCCTGAGCTCTTCAGCAAACTTGGTTTGGGCAAATATATTGATGTATTCCAACAGCAAGAGGTGAGTATTCCTTTGAGAGACACATCACTGTCTCTAGTGTATATTCTAGCAGTGCTTGTTCTGTCTGACTAAAGCTACCAAGATGACCGTTTGTGACAGGTTTTCCATGGGCTGTTCTTTCAGAGCCATAACGTGCGTCTTTCTGTTGCCAAATAGCCAGGCTGGACATAAATCCTAGTTTGTCCTGCATCTTTAATTTATACTTACAGAATTAAACTAGATTTGGGGTTTTTTCAGTCAAGAAAGTTTAAGCCTTGACTCCTACGTGTAAGCTAAGTAGCTTTCAGCCAGCTTCATGTATAGGTTATGGAAGTCCAGCCTGTAGTTATGTCTTATCTCAGCCAGTTGGGGTCACAGATCTATATCACTTGCATCTTACCCTATGCCCCAGTTGTCTTCCTTTGATCTGATTCCAACTGGGAGTGATGGTCATTCTGCGTGGGTTGTATCTCATGCAATACAGAGGAAGGACCACAGCTGTATTTAGCATCTTCCTCTGTTCTGGATCTGTATGTCCTCTTTGCATCTTTATCAGCAGCAAGGTCTTATATTTTCACCTCATCTAGCTTGATGTTTGTGCCCACTGCAGGAGGTTAGACTTAGATGACCTTTGAAGTTCCCTTCTAGCCTGGAGCATTCTATGATCCAGGCTCATGTGTGTGTGCTCATGAAGGATATTCTATCGTTGTTGCCTAATTTGCTCTTGTGTGCTAAGGAGATGTTGGCAGAGTAATTGTTAAGTAGAAGAGGAAAAAAGATTGTAAAGCTATTATGAACCACATCTCTGGGAAAGACTTGATTTGCATGATTTTCCCGTTTCATTTTGCTCTAGATTGATCTGCAGACATTCCTTACTCTTACTGATCAAGATTTGAAAGAGTTAGGAATTACCACTTTTGGTGCCAGAAGAAAAATGCTGCTTGCAATCTCAGGTAAGTAACTCAAATTATCCTTGATTATTTTAAGGACTGTTTGTGCTCTTGTCATTTGAGTTCCATGTTTTGTAGTTGATGAAAGAAACATGGAAAAGTAAAAAGCTAGTTCACAGAGGTCATACTGGATTGTCCCTCATCAGAAACTGCTTAAAATTAAAGTTAGGTTTTACAGAGCTTTCACATAACTTAGTTCTGTGTCCCCTTGCAAAGTTGGAGCTTGGTGGAAAGTTAATTTCTCAACAGATCGTGAACTTTGTTAGATGCCTCAATGTTGTGGGTCCTACAAGCTCTGGGATTAGAGTCTCCAAACAGTCTGAACTTTTACTTGGAATTTTTCCAGCTCACTTTAATTAAAAAGGTTGTATGAACCCTATGTGCAGGAAAATAAAGACCAAATAACATTTTTTCAAATATGTTCTAGTATGTAATGCCTGATGAGATTTTTTTTGTTTGTTTTTAAATAGCCTGAGATTTCATTCTACATGAGTGTGCTCTGTCATCGTTCAGGCAATGAATCAGTATAAGAGGAGTAGTTTTCTTAGGGTGCCTCAGTGTAATGCGAGACCATTTTTTCTCCCAGTAGGATTTTTTGCCAGTGTCATTAGCAAATCTCTTGTGAATTTAAAAAGAGGTGTAAAGAATGTCAGGTGCTTAGTTCAGGAGCATTCATGGAAATCTGTGTAATGTTAGTGATTAGCGCTGAATAAGAACTGCACCAGAAATTTAAATCCAAATATCAGTATTTTCTGATGAGTCATTTTTGTGTGTGTGGCCTTTATAGAACTGAATAAAAACCGACGAAAGCTATTTGACCCATCCAACATCCGTGCCTCGTTCCTGGAAGGTGGAGCTAGTGGCAGGCTGCCCCCGCAGTACCATTCGGACATTGCTAGCATCAGCGGTTGCTGGTAGCGGTTAAATTGTGGCTCTAAGTCAGCTGCAAAGATGGACTTGGCAATCCTGTGGACATTCTTCACTGTACGCAACCCTCTGCACTTTGGGAGTTTGGGTGTCAAGGACCAAAGCAATTAGCTGGCATAGTATTGTGCCAAAAAAATCCGGAAAACACAGTATGTCTGTCTTTCTGAACACCAAATGTGGGTTATGTTTTACTTGTGTAGATCGGACAGAATTTGCAATAATAATATAGGGTTCTTTGTTTAGTATTTTATTACCTATAACTATAATGTATGCACTGAATTTTTTACTTTGTTTGAATGAAGGAAGAATGAAGAAGTGGGATGCCAGAGAGCATAGATTAGGTTTTTATCAAGATGGATTTTTCTGGTACTGCTTAAAATAATTATTGAGGTCTTTCTGCACTTTACATGTTCTGATTTCTTGTCCTGTGGAAATTTATCTCTTTCATTTCCATATCAATTTTTATATCAGCACTAATCAATTTTTTCAGGTGTTCCTGCATGAAGTCACATCTCACTATAATGGTACTAGAAAACTGATTCTTATGCAGATTTTTCTCTCCCTTCTCTCTCTTTCCCTGGTAGTTACCTGAAGAGATTGTTCCAAAATCAAGATGCTTGGTAGTAGACCAGTCCTATCGTGCTCTTAAGAAGCAGTTTAATGCTGCTTGCAATCATACTTGCTCACTGTAATGGATGCAATGAAAGACCAAAATGGACCTTGCAATATTAACCCTTTGCAGTCATCATATTTAACTGCTGCCTGTTATACTAAAATAACTGTTTTTAATGGTTGTCTCAAAGCAAAGGGCTATTTTTTAGTACTCTGCCACAACAGGACATTTATTTATATCAGACTTTTTTTATTTTTAGATTCTATACACCTATGCAATGACATAACAGATTTAACTGATCTACTGCAGCTTTATGGCAGAGAAGAAAAGGCATTCATCAAATGAGAACTCTGGGCTGTCTGTTTTGATTAAACAGACAACTAATTAATTTGACAAGACAGCACTGTTGCCGTTAATAAGCAATGCATATAACTTACATGACTATGCATGCAGCAATTAAGCGACCTACATAAAATAGGTGTGACAGCATCTGTTTTGTTCAGTCTAGATTTGTGACGGTCAGCTGCATAAGCGTTTAAAACTCTGGAGATGAACTGTTTCTGAAACAAGTTAAGTTCAACAGAAGAGTCCACGTTCGAAGTGGCTAGAGCTAACTGTTGCGTTCTTATACTGTGAAAGGCCAAATAATTTGGCAGTGTTGCTCTTCTGTCTTGACAGATGTCCCTTTAAGGGTTTATGAAGTGTTCTGATAAAATGAAGGAGTCATAAAGTGCCTCTATTTGCAATATGGAGTTTTTGAGCATTCATTTGTTTGAAAAGCATTCCCATGAGAAATGTTATGAAATACCTCTACTGTAATGTAGTATTTATGCTTCAATGTACAAGCTGTAGGAGATGGACATAAACCACTGTCAAGTGCTCTTAACAGAAGGCATTAGGATAACATTTACAGTAGTTGGTTTTTATGCAAAAAAAAAATGGGTGAGAAATAGTTTTGACACTTTCCAGGGATGGTAATTCTTTCTTTTAAGGGTGAGAATACAGAATGGCATCTGGAATAATTTGTGCACACAAAAAGAATTTAAAGCAACTCTTAACTTGAGGGCATAGATGATCAAGCAGTAATACCAAGTCTTTGTTGTGGTTGGCAAGTCCTAACTGCTCAGTGTTCCTTTTCCACCATGTCTACTTAATCATGTATTGCTGAGTGAGTTCCCCCCCCAAGTTTAGCTTTCCTAAAATTGAACTATAGATTTGAACAGCTTAGACCACATCTTGTATGCACACACTTGGTCGCACCAGGATTACTGCGCCCAAATGCCAGAAGCCAATATCCACATGTCTATGATATATTTACATGTGAGAACAACTTCATGAAAACCATTGTGGAAGCCACAACCTATGACTCCACAAAGTTTACATTTGGCTTAGTCTTAAACGTGCAGCTAGTTCCATTCTCACAGACTACTCACATGTTTACAGCTAAGCCAGTGGTTAAAGGCCTGCATTTGCAAGACTGGTGTTTTGCAAACCAAATGAAGTTGTCATGTTAATTTCAAAAAATATTTTTAATAAAATAAATAGTAACACTTTTGAATTTTTTGCAATCCCCCAACCTTGTCGTCTTTATTTTGCCAAAGCTTAAACACATTAAAAAGCCAAACCCTTTACACTCTTTTAAGTCTTAGGTACGTGCTATGTATACTCATAAATTTTACTACTGTATTAAGTTGATATGGTCTCTTTGCTGAGCAGCGCTTATATCATCTATGCCAAAGTGAAGAACTTCCCATTAACAGCATTTAATTGTTCAACAGTGTTTCACACACACAAAAAAACCCTCCAACACACTGGAAGAAGAAAATTTCTCACTTATTTTGATTCCACAAAGGGAATATTGACAGTACGTTGTACCATATTGATAGTGTTACATTATGCACAAATATTTGACTTGCTACATAAAAATGTTTAGCTTTAAATCTGTGCCTTAATAGTGACCAGTTATCTGTAAATATAGAGCAGATACAGATTGTATTTTTGTGGGTTGTGTCCTTTTAGTGATTTTTTTTTTAAATAAAAGATGAAATTAAAGCATAAAAAATGGGAATTTTCAAAGCTAATCGATGTTGCATAAAAATAAATTTATATAACTCCCTTGTATTCTGAATGATTAATGAAGAATCTTTTATATAGTCCCAGTTTCAGGGATGCTTGCTTGTTAATAAACTCTAAAAAGCAGTATTTGACAATGTTGCAACACGTTTCTTTCAACACGTTAACACTCTGTTTTACTGTTCATTTTGTGTCACACACAGTGTGTTTGCCTAGACCTTAAATGACAGTTACTCTCTTGGGGTACTTCTTAAAAGTTAATGCAAAAGATGTTCAGAATCTTGAGCTCAATTCATAGCAGGCTTTGTTTGGTTTACACAAGTTTTTTATTCTTTCTTTGGTTTCCTCACTTTAATGATATATGCCTTAGCCTGGTTAGCAGGACACTTGTGTGGTTCTTTCATGATGGTCATAATACTGTCACTTCCAGACTAGAAGTGAATGAAAAGCCATGCGGGTGCTCATCACCTCTCTGCTACCAGTCAGAAAAGCTGACCATTTCCAGGCTGAGAAGGAAGATGTCTACTAGAAATGCTGCAAATACACGAGAGAAAACTGATAGAATGATAGAATTCTTCAGACTTTGAAGGTTAAAAGTGCTTGTTTTCCAGGAGTTTGGAAAAATATGGTTACAAAGTTGTAATGTGGCTGCTGAGGAAAGGTGAGGTAAGCAAGGGTATTCCAAAATGGATGTTTTTTACTGTGATCTAAGCTAAGAAGCATTTGAATCCAGACAAGTCTGGATACTGCTGGAGTTCCCTTCTGTCCATCAAGAACCAGCTTGTTTTGTCACAGACATCTCAGCAAAAGCAAGGTGTGGCTTTGGTGTGGAGCTGCTGCAAATTTCACGAGGATTTGTAAAGACTGAGGAAACAAAAAGACACTGAGAAAATGTTTATGCAGGATTGGTGTCTGCAGTATTTTTGGCAGTTTCTCTGAAAGTGGAGAACTGTAAGGCCATGAAGGGAAGATGTTTCGTGTAAGGAATATGCTGTAACCTGAAAAGTACATGCTAAAGTTGTGCTTCTGGTATAAAAGTAATTTTTCTTCTGGCTTACAGAACTGCCCCACGCAGTACCTTACCTGAAAACAAAGTCCAGGAAGTGCCACAGACTATTTGCAGGTGATGATTTGTCATTATATTAAGGAAGTTTGGGATTTGTGTCCTGTGCTTCAGACATACAGGTGCTAGGGGTTTTTTATACTGTCACTAATTATAATTATTTTACATTTCATGAATCAAGAATCAACAAAGGAAATCTTATAACTACAAGTGATGAACCAGTCACATTTGCCAATTTTGAATAGTGGCACAGCTGTTAGGAGGAGTTCATGGTTAATTAACATGGGTTTTTCCTTTTTGAAGTGGAACCAACTAAGATGCTAACAAATAACTTATTACAATAAGGTTTATAGAATCTTAGAATTGTTTAGGTTGGTAAAGACCTTTTAAGATCAAGTGCAACTTTTAATCTACCAAGTCCCATCACTAACCATATTCTTAAGCTCCACATTAAAATAACAAGGCAATGTAAAACCAATTAACTCATAACTTCTCATCCATAAGCAAGTTCTCAGCCTTAAAGGAAAAAGGTCACGGACTCGAAGTAATTTTTCCATGAATAGTCCAGAAAACATGTTTTGAAATTCTTGGAATTGCATGTAAGTATATTTAGTGTATTGTTTTGTTATTCCCAGTGCTCTTCAGAACCTCTTGAGATATAATTATGAGAAATACTCTATGAAATTATTTTGACACTGAATTGAATCAGAGTGAACGTGAATTGTGCTGGATGATGTAGACCTTTATGCACAAGTCAAAGCATCACTTAGTGTCAATTTTCTCTGTTCCTCTAAGGAGTAAGATTCAGGCAATATTTGTTCTACAGAGAAATGCAAAATTATTCCAGATGTTTGAAAATATGAAGAAAGATGAATATGTTGTGATGGAAATTTCTCACTTTGTGCAAAAACTGTTTTGCAACTACATGGAAACTAGCAGATGGGGAAAAAGCAAAACATAGTATGAGAAAAAGAACCAATTTTATAATGGAATAAAACATTAATCACCCATTGTTAGAAGTGGCAAATTTTTAAGAAATGCTGTGGTCACTGATGTAATAACCCCAGGTCTGTGAGCCAGTTTGGGTGTCGTTATGCCTTTTTGCTATGATGAAAATTACAGTTTGTGATCTGTGAAGGGCGGAAGATGTCAAGAAGCCTGAAATATATGTGGCACTGGGTTGTAATTCCCAAGTTTAAGCCATCCGTGGGGAAAATGCAGTCTCATGCAGTATTTGAACAACTTACAAGTTGTAAATACTATTTTTGGTGAGAAGGTCAGTATGAGAGATCTTTGCTGTGTTGTCTTGTATGTTACCTGTAAAGGTACAAAAGAAAGGTGGAAAACAAGAATTAAACTGTTTTAAAGCAAAAGAAAAGCATAAGTTCAGGTACAACAACGTATTCAAGATTTTTCTCTAATAGGAGCCTTTCTACCAGTAGAACAGGTTTTGGTTTCGGAAGAGTAATCCTCTGTCTTCACTTTGCAGTTCATCTCTTCCATGGTACCAAAATGGTACCATTCAGAACAAGCAGCGATGCAGCACTGGGTGCTGAGCAGTGACAGTTCAATATTAAATGCTGATTCTTGTGGTACTGAAATATTTTTGCTTTTTTTTTTCTAGTCCAGCAACCAGAAATGAGACACACAAAGCTAATGTGATGAGGCTTAATTCCTGACAGATTTAAATATTGCTTAGAAACAGGATGGGAGACCACAAGCTAATTAATCCCAATAGACTAAGAGATTTTTGTGCAGCTCTATTAAAATTATTTTTGTCCCAGCAGTGTTTCTCCTTACATCAGAGGGTGACCATAGCCAGCAAGTTAGGAATACTGAAGACTGTCACAGACGAAGGCTTTTCCTGCACATGCATCCAGCAGTGGTTTATCTTCTATCCACCAAAAGCGGTTGCAGATGCTCCACTTCCCATTATACTTTGTGATTTCAAATGCTAGAAAGGGCTACATTTTTTTAAGCTTTACATGCAGTTTCATGAGCCCTTTGCTTGCTCAAGCACTACATTGACTTCTTTCTCCTAGGAGCAATTAATGTGGAGAGTATCCAGAATCACTAGTGTGAATGAGAGCTTTTGAAGGGTTTGTGTGTTTGGGGTTTTTTTGGTTTGTTTGGTTTTTTTTGTGGGATTTAAGTCATAACTGAAGACTGGAAATAACACTTCTGGCACTGCTCCCTTTCTGGGCTTCTGGTGGTGTCTGCTCACCTCTCCTAGATCTTGGCTCTCCCCTGCTTGGCTCTACTTTCTGCTCTCCTGCTGAGTGTTCAAGTTTTTAAACAAATGCTTTGGGGAAGTTTTGAAGCATTTCAAATTTTCAGGCAGATTTGTGTTACCACTGCTCTTCGTGCTGAACTATGACAGTGAAGGTTAATGATGTTGAGAAATGACACGTGCAAGCATGACACACATGGTATATTGAGATTACAAGGCCAGATTGGATGGGGGCCTAATTTTCTTCAGATGAGTGGTTGCTTGTGAAGAATTAGTAAAGGGAATGTTAATTTACTTGCTCTATTTTATACTTTCCTAGAAAGGAGCATCCATCCTGTTGTGAGATGTTCTTATTACAGATTAAAAATGATTATGCAAAGTGACTTCACAGGGTGTAACTGACAATAAATACGTAATTATGCAGAGACAGATTCTTTAATCTCCTCCCACTTTGGTTACTGGAGGACAGCAGTGTGGTTTTTAACTTCCCATCTGTCTCCACTGCTCCTGCTGAGGTTAATGCATCCATATTCTTCACTTGTATATCAAAATGTTTTTTCTCTACCCTGTAGCTGCTGCAGAGACAAGGTAATGAAACCCCAAAAACAGAATCAGTACAGCTCCTTGTGCATCTTCTCACTGTGTAGAAGCATCAGAAGATAAAAGAGAATTTCTGGACTGAAGTCTTGATCTGCTGAGAACACCAAAACCCCGAATTATCAAGTCCTCCTCCTGTCCAATAATTACGTGATGAATTTGTAAGCTTTAGGATGTCTTGCATCTGGTTCTGTTTATCAAATCCTTTTAGTGAGGTTCAGTATTTCCATGATTATATGATCCATGATAAAATGGCCATTAAATCCTATATGAAAATTCATCATGTTTTGATGTTATTCTTTTATCTAACAGACTTTTCCAAGTTCACAAGATTTGGCAGGAGACAAATAAAGTTCTTTATGGTTCCTGAGGGCAAATTACTTTTTGATAAACATTCTGGGGTGTTTTTCCTGTGCTATTCAGCAGGGGAGATGGGCAGAAATAAAAATCAAAGTCTCCATATTGGACTTTGGGAATTGTTGCTGCAAGAGCTTTTGAAGGAACAGAAAGCTATTGTAAATATTTTCTTTGACATTACTTGTTAGCTGGAGTGGTGATGATCAATGATTAGAAAAGGACACCAATTGCCCAATGTGTTTTCAGGAGCTTCATCTCAAGTGAATAGGGGCAGAGAGAGCACCTGCTTGACAGTGTGACATGCCTCTCAAAAAATCATCCCCTATTCTCTGCTCTCAAGAGAGAAATGATGTTTCAGTTTTTAATTTCTAATCTTTAAGTTCTGAGCCTGTTTTTGATAAACATGGGCTCACACTGTGACTGAGAATGTTTTTGAAAGTTTTTGGTTAATGACAACAACAAAAACTCCTGGGCTTCTCATTCATGATCATTTTTAATCACAGTCTTTGACAGGGTTTTGGATGGGCAGTTTCCCTTCTAAGTGAAGTCTTTACCTAGATTTCAAGTCAGAAGCTATTTCCAGCTATTTGTTAACATTAAATGAAGCCATGTCTCATTCATCCACAGGGAGATACTTGGGTTACCCTCGAGTTGTGCTTCAAGTTTTATCTGTGCAGATTTGTGGAGAATTCTACATCTCCTTTACCAGAGGTGTTTGGTCAGGGTATCTCACAAAATGCTGTTACATCTGGTTTTATTACTGCGTAATCAGTTCAAACCTCTGAGGCCCTGTGGGGCCAGCTAGCAGGTGCCCACCCAGCTCAGCAAGGCAGGGAGTACAGTGAAGTGAAAAAGCACCTGGGTAAAGATCAGGACCCTCTCATAGGTGCTTTTGTCTTACCTTGGGGAAAATTAACTCACGCTTAGGACAATTCAAATAGTTTTGACCGATAAAAAACATTACTAGACCCCTCCAACTCCCCTTTTCCCTGCCCCTATTTTCTGCAGAGGGGCCTCTTCCATTCCCTCCTGGGCAGCTGGAACCTGCTAGAAGCTGTTGGAACAGGCTCACTCCCGCCCAAGAAGACCTTGATCTTCTCTCGCTGAGCCCCCTACAGGCACTCCTTGGCCCATTCCAGCTGCTTCTCCTCAGGGCAGGTTTGGAGCTGCCTTGGATAGGTCAGACATGGACAATGCTGCCGCTGGATCTACTCGTTCAACACAGAAAGGTGAGGGTGCTCCAGCTGTGATCAGAGCTGAACTGGGGAGTAATGGAAGGGCTGCTGTGGCCAGCCCATGTGGAAGCCATTGTGGGTAGTGAGCTACACTGAGCCTGCCCTTCAGTGCCGGGCACTGTCTGCATTGGGGCAGTTTGGGGCTCCTCGGCATCTTGTTTTGGGGTAGTGTCAGGAAGGGAGGGCTGGCTAAGCACCAGGTTCTACAGGCTGAGCACACAGGGTACCATAGCAGGCACAGGTGGGTGTTCCTTGGATTAACACTGAGAACCCAGTCCTGAATTGAACTGGGATGTTGGAGTTCCCATGTGAAGCTGATCAGGGTAATTAAGCCCAATTAGTGCCTCAGGGACATGACATACAGCAGATAAAAACCTAGCAAGAGATCGCTTGTAAAGGAACAGCAGCGACTTTTCTACTAATGGGTGGTTTGAAGAGCCTATGGCACAAGGGTATGTGTGCTCCGTAAAGGTTGTCTTGATGCGTCTGTACCTGTTTCATCACTTCTCTCTCTAGAAGGCTCTAAGGTTAGGGGTAAGGCTTTGGTTAAAGTCCCCCTGAAGTAGCTGGGGAGGAATCATTGAGGACATTTAATGGGTTGACCAATATAGAGGGATAGGAAGGGGAAATAGCATCTCGGTTGTACATCTGATCTGAGTTGATGGTATGGTTATTTTATAGGAAAGAAGAGACTTCAGAAAACGCTGTGTTCTTGATGTGGGAATATTATCTGGTTTTAAATTTTTCTTGCTGAATATTTTTCTTTAGTCTAGTCCTGTAGGTATCGTGCAAGATATGTAGAGCAAATGCCAACTTTCTTGCGATTCCTTGTGCTCTTCAGTTACACAATAGAGGTTTGTTGAGAAACGTCAAGGATAGGAGGTTCCATTTCAATATCAGAAGGAACTTACTCCCAGTGAGGGTAATGGAGCACTGGAACAGGCTGCCCAGGGTGGTTGTAGAGCCTCCTCCCGAGACGTTCCAGACCCGCCTGGATCTGTTCCTGTGCAACTTGGTCTAGGTGCTGTGGCAGGGGGAATGGATTAGATGATCTTTTGAGGTCACTTCCGATCCCTTATGAGTCTATGAGAATTTTTCTTTTCCATGAGTTTCTGCCTAAGTTGGCCTGAAACGAGGACCCTTAACCAAACACAGAGGGAAAGCAAGGCAGGATAGCAGTGCCTCTTTTTGCAATGTGCTGTGCAGTGCTCTGTTACAGGCTGTGTTCTGCTGTACCTGTAATTCATATGTTGTTTGCTATGAGTTGTCCCTTTAGAAAGTCTGGGCTGCATGGCTGAATATCAACATCTGTGTTTGGGCCACAGAAGGATTCTAGAGTATGTCTCAATCTGCAAATGCTGTTTTTCCCTTGTTTTAAATTGTGTGTCTATAGATGAGCATGTTTTGAAGGGCTTGATTCATCAGTTGTGGGTGTAAATCTTAACATTAAACCAAGCAGCAGCACCTCGAGGAGGGTCCCTGTATCTGCACAAGCAGATACAGCATGTTCCCGTGTGTGATACCGCGTGGGTTTAGGTCATGTTCCAGTGTCACAAGTAGTTCAATGAACTTAGGGCTTGGCTTTGGGAGAGAATCATCTGTTACTCATGGAGGTCAAAAGTCAACCTAATCACAGTTTTTTAAAGTGCCTTTGTAATAGATTTTGTGTTGACTGCTGAATATGTAATTACTTAAAATCCACACAAATCTGACCTTCTATCTTTATTTCTTAACTCCGTGCTGGTTTGTTATGTTTATGTGAATATGAGAGCAAAACAAAAAAAACCCAACCCCCGTTTGTGATTCTAATGAACATATTTTTAAACATCTGATAGAGGAACTACTTTCTGTTTAGTCGCAGACATTTTTGTGAGGCATGAGAATTAAAGCAACAGCAGATGGCAAAACTTCCTAGCAAGAGGCAATGTGACATGTAAGCAGAGCTTTCCCTGTGCCCCTGCTGTGGCAGCAGATGGGGGGATTGGCAAGTCGGGAGGATGCTGCTCTCTGACTGTTCCGTGTCCTGAAAGACAGGGTGAGCTGGGGCTGGCAAAGCTTGTGTGCTGCAGCAGCCAGGGCTGAGGGAAAAGTAACAAAGGGGATGCCAAAGACGCCACAAGAAACAGAGCCAAATTCCTAACGGTGGGGGTTTTTTGAGGTTTTTGCTTGCTTTTGACCTTTTACAACTTTTTCCAAGGCAAAATATCAGAATTGCGGCTTCTCATTGACATATCTGCTCACGTTTTGGTGTTCTGTTAAGCTTTGCTGAGCATTCAAAGCCTTTCTCTTGTTTCTGTGGCAAACACTGGGGGAAATTTTTCAGATAATTGTGGTCATCTGAGCTCACTCACAAACATGTTTCAAATAATGTCAACTTATGCTGCAAGATGGACCCACTTTTCATCTGCTACCACTTTAATCTCTCAGAGCTGGCAGCAAATTAATTTTATGAAAGCCTCTTGGTTAATTTTTATCTTAATCACGTGTTAGTTATCTGCCCCGCTCTGCTTTTCTGAAAGCTATTTTCACTCTACCCATCCAAAACAATAACATTTCACCATTTCTTAAGCAATTTCTGTAGAACCAATGCCTGAAACTGCATTTCTAGCGGTTAGGTCTGTATATGTGATAAATCTTCACTTTTGGAGCTTGCCTTGACTGGATTATTAGTTTTGGGGACTTTGGCTAGATCAGGATAGCATTTTAATTGATGTCCAGGGACGTTGCAGTGGGGTTGGACTACATGAGCTTTAAGGGTCTCTCCTAACCCTAACTTGTTATTCTCTGATAACAAGTAAGCACCGCAAATTAGAAGACTTCCAAATCAATAGGATTAAAAACATCAAGGTTTAAAATAGTGTTGATTGCTTCTATTGCTGAATAACAACTCTGTTTATAGAGAAGCCAGATACAAATTTCTTGGTTTCGCTCCTCAGCATTTGGTCCCAGCTTTTTTCCAGGTAGCTATGGGGCTGGCATGTCAGACAGGCATGAGTTTCCTAATGCAGCAGCAGAGAAGTGTGCTAGGACTTTGTGTTTGCTGTGGCACAGTGCAGTGATAAGTGCAGTTTCTCTGGTACATGGGAGGCTAAAGAACAGTCACAGCTCAAATTTAGGTCAGACACAAAAAGGAGAAAAGCTTCCTCGTGAGCATTGCTGATTAATCATTAAAGCGAAAGGTTTTTCTTCCTTTGCACATAGGTTAAAATTGCACTCAGTAGGTTGTTGGCACAATAGGCATCTATCTGACCAAAGCTTTGTCTGAGGACAGTGTCTAGTGAATGGTGTTTTAAAATCTGCCGCTGAGCTTTGAGGCGCCTAGTGGCACTGTCTGGGCTCATCAGGAATTGTGAAGCAGCTGCGTTTCATAGGAGCCTGGAAACCGGCCGGGTAACTAACAGCCTCACGCAACAACATCACTCAGGCTGACAGAATAAACTTCATTAGGTTGATATAGCTACATGCACTAAAGAATTTAAAACATACTTTTACAAGATTACATAAATCCATCGCGTGCTTACAGGCCTTATAACCACTGGAAAGAATCGCTTAGTGCTTATTAAACATTTTTCCAGCCTGTGACCTCAGCACACAACACCACCAATGTATTTTGGCCGTTACTCTCTTACTTTTTCACCAAGGAGAAGGGAATAAGTTAAACACTGTCATAGTTTAGACACTTTGCTGCTAAATAACTCTATTTTGTACAGTTTTGTGGAATACCAGCAACTTCTGCTTCATTGTTTGAGATATACAAGTTCAGGTAGAAGACTTGAGCTGAGGCTAGGAAGCCAATGACTAACATTTTATATCTGAATATTGTCTCATATTCTGAGTATCTCTGGATGTTGAGAAATCATAGTGGGTTGTTTGTGAAGGTAGTGTTCTCAGTCTATCGATCGCAACTCTTCAGCAGTTAATATCAAACATAAGACTGAACAAGGAGACTTGGTGTATCTCCTGGTGTTTGCACAAAAGCTCTGCATGGGTGAAGTGTTTTGGTCAAAGTTGATTGTAGGAGTTACAATATGGGGGGGGGGGGAGCAGCAGTGTTTTGAGGTTGGTTTTTTTAACTACATAAAGGTCATGCATTTGTTGCATGTTAATAGACGTTTCTGCAATGTGATGCTCTTTGATGTGTTCTAAATAGGAGAAGATAAGCTGCTTGCTCACCTCTAGAGGTCCTGAAGCTGCAGAGAGTAAGATCTTACTGGTAATAAATGAGAAAAGTATTTTTGTTCCCCAAGCAATAGGAAGAGGAGAGGTAAAACTTTTCTACCTTCACAAATACTTCCACTGTATGTACTGAAAAAAAACATGTTGTAAGGCCCTGCTTAGTCACAGCAGGTTGTTATGTTCTGTGGTTTGGGCATATTTTTATGTTTTCAAATCTTNTATGGAGAAATATAGGTAAAACAAACTTTGCAGTGGTTCATGCTGTGCTTGTTCCTTGAGGATAAATGTCGCAACACTCTCCTCAGGAGTGGTGCTGCTGTAGTGCAACGCTGGGAAAATTATGTTCTCCGTGGTTTGGTGCTTGGTTGTTTGGTTTTTTTCATTTGTAGAAGAAAAATGATGATTTTGTTATTAATCACCACAAGCTTCCTTTCAAGTTCTCCAAGACATCTCCAGAGCTTCCCTTTCTCAACCAATACTGTCCTTATTTGCTGTTGACCCCTGTGGGATGAAGTCATCAGAAGAAAGCTCTTGTTTTCCTGTATCTGTTTTTCCTTGTGGCTTTATTAACTTCTCCAGCGCAGGCATGTGTTTTACGTCTGATGATTTGTACTGTGTTAGGAAATCCTCCCACGGCACAGACCTTTCTAAATGCTGTTTGTTGACTTATGGGAACAAAATGATTCCTGTTGATCCATGCTGCCCATTGGAACGGGACCAATACTTTTGTGTGGCAGTCACATGTTCTGGGAGATGGGGATACCTCAGTGCCCAACAAAACAACAGTGCTGTTGCCTGAGGGGATTTCTTTGTAAAAAGGCAGCTTTGAGGAGGCATTACTTCTATTAAAAAGAGGTGCTTGCAGCCAGGAGGCTCTGGAGAGAGAGGAGTGGGTGATACGACTATATCTGTCAGCCTGTGTGAAAGATTTGTAGCAGGAGCATCATACTGAAAAATAAACAGCATAGACTTCCTCATGCCCTAATCCTCGTCCACCAAAAAAAGAAGGGAAAACCTGGAGGCAGGTGGTGGTGGGGTAGTATTTGGCACCTCCCCAAGGCTTGCAAGAATCCTAGCCATGATGTGCGAGCCCTTCATGAGCACATGCTGGCACTTGCTCTCCCTGCCACTGCCAGGTTCCCTCCCACTCATGTTTGGTCTTGCAGGTAACATGAGTCTGGATCTTGGACAGTTAATCAACAGAAGGAAAATTAGTGCTTTGGAGACAGTTCCTCTGTCATGAGGTGCTTGTCGTGTAATGAAAGGCAGTATGTTGCCACATACTGCATAGCTACGCAACCCTGCTGGCTCTGGTGGCTTTTGGGTTTGGCTGGGGTTTAGCATTATTCAGTGTTGAGTGTCTTTTTTCTGTTCCCATTGCCAAGGGAATGATGGGCTGTGCTGAACTGGGGAAGGCAACTCGAAGTCCTGCCCCAACTGCCCTGCATGTTCTTCATGGCTGTGTGCCCTCAAGAGAGTGGCATCACATTGTCCTATTGTCGCTGCATGCACATGTGAGAAGCGCTCGTGATGCAGGAACTGCATCTTATACAGTACTTGTGTAGGGAGAGGATGAGTGTGAGGGTAGGGGGTCTGCAGATTATTTCTGTGTGAATGAGAGGCTACAAAGCTTTTTGCTGTTAGTCTGCAGGTGTGGAACCTAAATGCTCTCACATGGCAGAGTCTTCCTTCCTTGAGATCAAGAATCCTCATGCAACATAGGGAGATTTTAGAGCCTGACAGCAGCAGTAGGGCAGAGCTATGGGATGAATATATGGGGAAGAGAGGATGTCTGCATGCAAATCTACATTTTGGGTTGTCCACACCTGACAGAACTCTTGAAGTAATTTTTTCTAGGATGCAATATATGGAAAAAAATTCCTATGACATGTAACCCAGTTGAGATGCATGTGAAGTAAGCCATTTACTGCTCAGAGTGGGGCCATCTTCTCCTAGTGAGGATGTGTGAATGATGTGTGCCAGCAGCATGTACCTTTGAGAGATATTGTTGCCCAGTATGGCTCAAAACATTGTCCCTCTGCTCTGGTCCTGTTCTTGTGTTTTCCACTGGAAGGACTTGGTTTGCCTGATCCCATTGGTTAATGAATGTGAACAATTGCTTGAGCTTTAGCCATGGTTCATTTTTATCATTTAGGTAAATAAATGTAATGTGATAGAACAATGTGCCATAGAATTGTTTAGGTTTGAAAAGAGCTTCAAGATCATCAGACCCAACCATTATCCCAGCTGTCCCAAGATCACCACTAAACCCTGTCCCCAAGCTCCAGACCTACAAGACTTTTAAACACGTCCAAGAATGGCATTTCAACCCCCTCCTGGGGCAGCTTGTTCTAAGGCCTGGTGACTCTTTCTATGAAGAAGATTTTCCTCATGTCCAACATAGCCCTCCCCTGACCAAAGAGACTGCAGACATCACACTCTGACTCTTGTGGAGGATTTTTCCCGTTAGCTGGGCTCAGATAGAAATCTCTGTTACTTTGCCTTTTTCTTGGTCATTTAAATACTCTTGGTTTTTTTCCAGCTCTGTGAGATTTGAAAAACGTACCAGTGATCTTGGTTTCTCATCTTCAGTCTCTTAGAGCTTGGCAGTTCTACCAGCCTTCCTTCTTTCTGTCTTAGTCAAACGCCACAAATCCAGCAGTAGAAATGAAATGGTCTGAAGCTGCTCCTGTGAAGGATTTTCCTTTTTCGTTGACCGTCACTTTCAAGATGGCCTATTTTCTGTGCATACTGAAAAGCTGAAGAAGCTCTCGCCAGTGCAGAGAGCTGATGTTGAGCAGCTGGAATGGTGTGGATGATGCTCACAGCCCATCAAAAGAAGCCACAGCTCAGAAAACAGCCAAGACGTGTGGCTGGCAGGGCTGTGTGATTTTAAACTTGTCCAGAAACAACTGAGGAAAAGGTTTTAGAGGGTCATCTCGTTGAAGGAAATAGCTCTCACCCATTGCCTCAGGCAGATACTGGGAGGGGTGGCTGGGCAGAGGCAGAGGAGGGGGTGGGAGCTGTTTGGTGCCAGCAAACCAACGGCCTTGTCTGGAGAGCAGCAGAGATGCTGTCAGTGTTTCAGAATTAACAGATGACTGTGGACACTGGATAAGAGGCAACAGCTCCTCAAGATGTTAGCTGCTGTCGTCAGCAGAGTTGTGAGCTCTCACTGCAGAAGGAGCAAAGCTTTCCCCATCTCTAAATGAGGGCTGCAGTGAGAAACTGTTCTCTGGCTTGCTAGCTTCCAGGCGCCAAGCCACTGCCCGTCTGAGTCTGTTCAGCCCCTGGGACCACTTCCCTTTCCAGAAAAAAGCATCATGATGCTTCTGAGGAAGGACATGTGACCTCTCCTGTGTTCCAGTAGAGAAATCCCTATGAAGTCACTAAAGTTTTTTCCACCATTGAGGAACAAATGGAAAATATCAGCCTGGGAAAAATGTTAATTGTTTAGGGTGTTAACCTTCCCTCAGCCACAAAACTAGCCCCAGCATGTGTTACATCTAGTTAAGGAATCCAAAACCTAGTCTCAGTTCAAGCCAAGCTCTAATGCTTTGTTTTATTAGATACGTTTATATCTTAATACTTGTCTTAGGTGACTTTCTAAAGTCCTGCCACTAAAACTGACTCTGCTGCTCCACTTCTTGCAGAAATGTAAATTTTGTGCTCTGTTCCAGCTCTCCTCTCCATCCAGCAGAGCAGAACTAGCCAGCATCTGTTAGACTATTGAGTTTTAAATTACTTTTTATTCAGATAATTTTTACATTGCAAGGCTGCAGGCACAGCATTGCACAATGTTGATACCTGATGCATTGCAAAGGCTGTCTGTGATGCTGTGTTTGCAGAGCCCAGCCCATCAATGGGCAGAGCTGAGCCCCCCCTGCACCACAAAACTCCCAGAGCTCTCCCAGTCCCAAAGGGGAGACCACAGCAAAAGAGGGGAAGAGAAGCATCCCCTTATGTGACTGATGAGCCAGCAATGTGCTCCTGTGGCCAAGAGGGCCAACAGCATTAATGTCTATAAATATGTGGCGGGTGGGTGTCAGGAGGATGGAGCCAGACTCTTCTCAAGATCATCTGGTGATAGGACAAGGGGCAAAGCGTGGAACACCGTAAGTGCCATATAAATACCAGCAGAAACTTCTTCCCGGTGAGGGTAACGGAGCACTGGAACGGCCCCGGGTGGTTGTTGAGTCTCCTCCTCTGGAGATGTTCGAGACCTGCCTGGATCTGTTCCTGTGCGACTTGGTCTAGGTGATCCTGCACGTGGCAGTGAGAGAGGAGCACCCCAGACGCTGTTTTATTAAAGTTTCGGGGTGATCTGGAGGGGTTCCTGCATGGGGAAGCTCGGGGGAGTTGGCTGAGTTTCGGTCCTGTCGCGGCCTTAGCCGGGCGGTGCCCGTGGGCAGTGCAACGCCGGCCCTCTAAAGGAGGCGAAACCGGAAGTGCCGCTCCGCCCTCACGCGGCAGCGAGACAGGAGCGGCCTTGGCCGCTGAGCGCCGGCGGCAAACAGACCCAGCGGAGCACCACACCGAGGAAACACCGCGGGAACAGCGCGGCAGCAGAGGAAAACCAGGCAGTGGTCACCTCTGCATGTGCATGTGGGGTCTCAAACAGAGGCCCCCCAAGAAGATGAGGCTGTGCAGGTGTCAGGCTGCGAGGAATGTACCACACTCCCGAGTTTTCCTGGCTGCGTACAGTGCGATCAGGCAGTTTATCTGCTTAACCATGCGGCACACGGTTAAGCTGGTTGCAGAGCTACAGGCAGAAGTAGAAAGGCTCAGGAGAATTGGAGGGGCTAAAATAGAGATAGACCAGTGGAGCCAGTCTGTACAACAGCCAAATAAAACCCAGAAACAAGGGAATCAAGTATCCTCCACCTCTCCCAGGGAGGACAGAAGCCCAAGCAGAAGGGGTGAACGGAGCCTAGTGAAGAGTTGTTGCAGAAGGTGATCACCACCCTTGCTTGCCTCACCTTCTCAGTTGCCACTGAGTAACAGATGAGGCTCTACTCAAGACAGCCAGTCCAATAAGGATATAGAGGAAAGGGAACGCTTACCGGAGACCCCAGCCAGGTCACATAAATNAGGCTCTACTCAAGACAGCCAGTCCAATAAGGA
>VZRI01003833.1:0-11867 GCA_013397515.1 Upupa epops
GGGGGTTTGAACTAGATGATCCTGTATATCCTTCCAACCTTGAGCGATTCTATAACTTCTTTCCAGGGAGGGAGATGGGGCGCTGCGGGGCGCTGCCTGGGGGGTTTGTGGAGTCTCTTTTTCTGGAGACATTTTAAACCCGCCTGAACCTGGTCGCGGTGTCCTGCTGTGGCAGGGGGATTGGACTAGATGATCTTCCGAGGTCCCTTCCAATCCCTGATGATTCTATGATTCTATGTAGTTGAAGTTCTGACTGCATAATCAAAGTGCAAAACACAGTTGACTTGTGGGATAGAGGAGCCTTCTTATATATCTCACATCTTGTTCTACAATCTGAAGATAAATACTGTGATTGTCCAGAGGAAGTTGGCTTGAGGGTTGAGCCAAAGGGATGATCCCAGCCTGTTATTTTGTTTCACCACATTAGCAGTTAGGAAAGTTGTTTTATAACTAATCACATATTTTTTTGTTCAGAACTGCATTGCAATGTGATTTACATGCCAGTGAAAACACAGAATGATCCTTCCTGTTTACTGAACCAAAGCTGCATGGTTTAGGCATCAATTTTCCCAAAGTCTGTGGTATTTATTTTAAGCTTCCATTTTGACCTAGATACAATTCTAATTTCTGAAAGCTACATAAAGTTCTGACTTGCAGCAATTTTCTTCTTCAGATCATTAATGTATATGCATGTCTAATTAAGAATTCCAGCCTCTTAGCACATGAACTATATAATAATTTCAGGAAGAGTATTTTTTTTCTGCATAAAGGTATGCTTGGGGTTTTAGCAGCAGAGGGGAAAAAATGTGTGGTCCATGTGTATTTGTTAACTGCTTTAACTTGACTTACCTGGTTTTATAAATAGCATTGTCAGGGGAATTACTTGCATCATAATTACCAGAGAGAAAAATCAAGGTAGAATTTTACTCACAACACATCAAGATTTAACACTGCAAAGTTGTCATTATGTATATGAAACACTGTTGGAGGTCATGTTGCTGGAAATAACTAGGGGGCTTCTTACTGCAATCATGATCATCTTTGTGACAGGACCTCACTTTTGGGAAATAAGATATGAAATTTTCCTTAGGTTCTCATCTCACTCCCATTCTGTGTTTTATCTCACTCTTGCTGTGCTTCTTTAATTTCTCAGTTAGGAACTCATCTTTCAGCATCTACAAAACTGTAACGATCAAGCAAGTCTGAAAGGAGTCTTAAGTGAACGCCAGTCACATCTTATTTCATGATTTTGAGAATGGGGGTTTCCTCAACTGATCTGAGTTGAGACCTTTGCATAAATTGGCTCCCTAATTTCTGCTCCTTGAAGTTCCGTTTTGAAAGACTGTTTTCTTCCTAGTGTGTGCCTTTTTAGGAGAGCAAGCCCTAAGCGGGCTTTCTAGTGATGTTTAATCAGCTCTCTTAGGGGCTGACCCTTTGTTCTATGAATGGCCAGAACTGCTACAGATGCCTGTGGTGGAATCAAAGCGGTGTGCTGCCAGCAGCTTTAAGGCTTACAGAAGGTGTAGCACTGATGGGACAATGTTTCCTTGGGATTTTCTATCACAGAATCACAGGGGTTGGAAAGGACCTCTGGAGATCACCTAGTCAACCACCTGCCGGAGCAGGTTCTCCCAGACCAGAGCACACAGGAACAAGGCCAGGGAGAGTTTGGAAGTTTCCAGATTCATTCCTATGTGTCTTTATCATGTGCAAATCTATCTGTGGAATTACTTTTCCATTCTTCCTCAGTAATATTTTTTAAGATTAAGAAGGAGACTGAGTTCTTTTGCCAAGTGTAGTAATATGAAGCACAAAGAAAAGCATATCAATACTACTGCAGCAGGCAGAGAGCACATGAGTGCTAGTTCTGCTTCAAATCCATTTGGTTCTCATTTATGTTAAGGTCACTAAACAATGATCATGCAGAAAAGCGTCAGACCTAGTGTAAATCTTTCAAAGTGGTGTAAATAACCGTGACTATAAATAACAGCTGTTCCCAGTATTTCCTGGGGCAGATAATGAATTGAAGTCAAAATTACATACACAAAATGCATGACCAATTGCATTTTTAAATTTGCCATTAGCACAAGTACATATGCTAATTGCTTTTTATGCAGTAGCAGTGAAATAAATCAATTTTTGTTGTCATTACATTTTCACTGCACAACAACTGATTTATTGTCCTCTGTTCTTTACCTGTCTTTAAATGCAAAATTCCTTCAACATGGGGTCAGCTACTTCGTAAGTTATATACCTGCTGTGATTCAAACAGTGACCTTTGTACCTATGTCTTAATTATTTTTCAGCCGTTTCAGCAGTGGTCTGAGCACTGTGTTTTCACTGGACAACACTAAGCATACTTCTTTGGGTACTCTGAAATGTCTAGAAGTACAAAGCTCTCTTTAATGCAAGTGGACACCCAGAGTCATCTGGAGATAATTTCTCAGTGGTGGACAAAGCTGTGTTTCGGACAAGGACAGGAGTAACAGAGCAGAAAAGCAGTTACAGAACGTACTGATACAGTAGTATCCACTGGTAAGCTCTTTGGACACTACAGCAATCCACAGCAGAGCTCCTGTATGTTTCTCAGACAGAGTTTAGGAGGTAAGGGGGTTTATGTACATCAATGGAGTCACCCACATAAGTGCCACATCACCAAAGCACACAGAGAAGGTCAGCCTGGGTTCAAGATTTAATTGCTGCTGCTCAGATCTCTGTGGGAGTCATTGGCAGGTGATGGTGGAACATGGATAGGATCTTATACCTTTCAGTAATCATCTTGATATTCTAGAGACCCCTCTTCTCTGCTTGCTCTTCTGTTGGCACCTCCTCGTAGCTTGAGGTTCACAATAGATGAGACGAGGGGTGCTCAGCATGGATATTTCCTATCCAGTGGATCTGCCCAGGCAGGGAATCTGAAGCAGCATGGAGAATGCTAATAGATTGTTGCGGGGTTTGTGCTGGGCAGCTGGAGCAAAGCGCATTGCAGCAAGGACACGTGTATCAGCCCATTCCCAGTGGTGGGACCAGCTAATTGTTCAACATTGCCAGTGAAGAGGAAAGCTTTTGTAATTATCCTGATCTCCAACAACTGTAATTAGTACTAGGCAGAGGAGAGATCAGACATGAGGCACTGATGTTTCTGCTTATGCTCAAAGAGCAGAAGAAGACTTTGATATAAGACAGGAGTATTTAACCTGTAGACATGTAATTGCCTAGTGTTCATTTGCTTGGTAAAAATAGCATTTTCTGTTACCTACATGATTCAGCATTTTTTGAGGCAAGTCTGATGCAAATAAATGTGTCTAGAGGTTTGCATGGGATGAACATTATATTTGGGTCAAATTAAAAACTGGACCATACAGAGTTGGATGGTGAAGCTGTAAAATTTAACTAATGAAAGGGTAAAAGCGATAAGCTTGCTTTTGCCAACTCAGCAGTAAACAGAGCAGGTGTGAGCCATGTTTAGTCCATGACCCCTGGGAAAAAGTAATGGTAATTTCTGTTGTCTTCCTGCACCAGATGCCAAGCGCTCTGAATTTCTAATTGTGAGTGCTAGCAAGAAAGACTGATATGGCACAATAGAGCACCTGGGTCGCATCAAAATGACAATAGCTCTGTTAGCTGCTGCTTGCTGTAATATTCCATTGCAGGCAACACCTGTGATATGACTTTATAAATAGATAACCGGAGCTACTTTCACACAAGGTTAATTCAGAAGTTGTCAGCTTGTTAGGCAGCTTTCCAGCCACGTGCTGATGGCACATGTTTATACCACAAGAGGAAATGATGGGTTTATGTTTATATGGTACATTATGGCATAAAGTTGGGATTGTTTATCTCGTTTCTTTAAAATTCCTGGTCTGCTTCTGCTTTAAAAAGCAGTGTCAAGTAGGCATGATTATAATGTTTTCTAATGTCTTGGAGTAGGTAAGTCACCTGCCATGTTTTAAAAGCATTTGGATGGTCAAAATTACTTGACACTGGCTAGTAATTCCTTGCATAGGAATTAAAATTTTAACAAAGGTGCTGTTAACAATTTACAGTGATGGTCATTGTACCCCACAGAGTTTACAGCACATCCTTTTGCTACTGGTATACAGATCATAGTCAGGAATTTATTATCAAGTTGTGTTGTCTGATATACTATAAACATCCTACTAAGACATGTTTATTGACATCAAAAGAAAACACAGTTCTCCATAGAGATAAATGCATTTTTTTTATTTGGACAATGTTTTCCATTCCTGGACTGGAAAGGAAAATTATAACCACCAACCATTACTGAATGAATTGGACCTTTTCAGTTTAGTCAAAGCTTTGCAAAGTAGGAAAGAAGAAAAAGACATATGAAAAATGTAATCTGTGTTTGGGTAGCTTATACAAGATGGGATCATCCCTTGTATTATTTCTGCATATACTGGCATACGAGTAGTATCAATCACATTAGCAGCCCTGCTCCCTTAGTAGGGTATGGCTGAAGTGGCACACTGCGGAATTGAAGAACATGGAATTCCCCTACAATGCTGTAATGAAGGGAAGAAAAAGAATATCCCACACAGTGAGCTGAGCATATTAAGTTGTTAGTATTGGAGTTGCATGATGACCCTTGCTTAAATGTACACTTTGTTTTTAGGGGTCTGTGTTTTATAGCCTTCCTAGCAAAGCAATTTCAGCTGTAAGAGTCCAAACTTTTAAATAATGTTGTGATTCTATTTCTGTTTGATTGGCTTTATTAAGAAGATGACCTTTATTAAGAAGGGATTGTGAAATATAGGAGGGCTGTGGTTCTCGGATGATCTTTAGACTCTCAGACTGCAAGTATAAGGAAGATAAGCTACATACTTCAGGTCTGTTTCTTTTTTGTAGGTAATGTGTTAATAAGTAAACTTTTAAAAATAACATACCATCCTTACTAAGAACATACTACCCTTACTAGTGCCGAGGTTTTTTAAAATGTGTCTGCAGTTTGTTTCTAGTGTGTTGTTCCTTGTCTGCGGCACAGGCTTTGCTCACTGGTTTTCATTGCTTTCTCTGGAACAGATTTTCACAGAGGCATTTCATGTATCTGATTACCAACTAGTACAGAAATTTATCTGCAGTTACTGCCTTCAGCCAATGGTTCTTGTCCTGACTTTGGTCTTTTGAACCATAACTATTCAGAATAAATGAAAATATGAAAAATGATGTTTTCCAGTGTACATGTACATGGATAGATTGGTTTGTGCTCCTTGCTCAGCAGGCAAGATTCTTCCTGATCCTGCTTAATTTGGCATGAGTCACCTCGATTCATCTCTGCCTCGCTGGTCATGTTGAAATGTCAGTATCTGGAAGGCCACATTCATTATTTCTTTGCATACATCAGTTACAAGAGGAAGGCTAAGGATGACATAGGGCCTTTTTGGAGGGAAAATGGAGACCTGGTCACAGGGGATATGGAGAAGGTTGAGGTACTTAATGACTGTCTCAGTCTTTGGTGGCAAAGGCTCTGACCACTCCATTCAAGTCCCAGTGGGCAAAGATGGAGACAGGCTGAGAGAGTTGGGGCTGTTCAGCCTGGAGAAGAGGACACTCTGTGGAGACCTTATAGCAGCCTTCCAGTACCTGAAACAGGCTACAGGAAAGCTGAGGAGGGGCCATTTACAAGGGTTTGTACTGGTAGGACCAGGGGTAATGGTTTCAAGTTGGAAGAGGGTAGGTTTAGACTGAAAGTCAGAAGGAAGTTCTTCACAATGAGGGTGATGAAACACTGGAACAGGTTGCCCAGGGAGGTTGTGGAACTCCCTGGAAGATTGGGTGGGGCTTTGAGCAACCTGCTCCAGTAGGGGGTGTCCCTGCTCATGGCAGGGGGGTTGGAACTAGATGATCTTTAAGGTCCCTTCCAATCTGAACCATTCTATGAATCTATGAATTAATATAAGGAAGAATGAGTTATACTGCAAAGCATGAACATTTCAGTACAAGGCAGATCCCTCCTTCCTTAACAGTGTTTCCATGAACTATACTTTCCTCTAAGTCTAGAATCCTTGTGTTTTTCTTCTAAAGATGCACTTCATCTGGAAGCATGAAGAAAACCAGTTGCCTGCGTATTAGCACCTTATTATGTTTTCTTTATGGATTTCTGATTCCAAGTTCTAGATCCAGATGCTTCTTTTAAAAATTCCTTTTGTCACTATTGCAAAATTTTTCCCCATCGGGAGAAGCCTCCCTTCAGACGTAGAGAGGTCCACAGCCTGTTTTTTTTGCTTATGCTTTTACTGAGTGTGGAAGCAAATTATAAATTGTTGAATGGGAATGCAAGTGGTCTAAGGTAATTTCTGGTTTAATTTTGGAGTAGTTACTTCAGATTGAGTTACTAAAGATGTTAAAATGAGAGGTGACTACCTACATATGTAAAAAATGGTCCTTTAATCTTCTCTGAGCTTCAGCTTGCCCTGTGTTAATGACAACTAGCACTTGTAGGAGGGTTTTCCTGAATTATTTTTTATGAAAGTAGGTGTAAAATGGCATGGAAATGGGAAGTATTACATTAATAGACAGGTTGATCAAGAATACCCTGCTTGATAGGAATCAAAATAATTTTTCTCTTTCAACAAATGGCACATTCAAGTGGTGATGTATAACACTTAGCAAAATGTAGTTATTAGAATTGCTTTTTAGGGAGACATGCAAATTCCATTTTATTTTCTGCTCAAATGTTTACCTTCCTTTATGAAAAGTATTGGTAATAAAGAGATTCCTGCTGATCTAGGGCACCAGAAACAGACAATGCTTTTGTGGCAAGCCTGTGTGAACTAAGTTTACAGCACCAAGATACATACTTAAATACAGCTAACAGCAGGACCATTCCCAGCAGCCTATAGATTGTTTTCAAAGAGGTGCTGGTTCTATAACTTGCAGGAAGGGTTTTACTAAACTCTTGCACTTGAGCTGAAACGTTGCTGAACTATTCCTCTGCAGGAGTGTTGTTCCTGTCATATTGCACCTACAGTGTAAAAACACAGAAAGCCTTAAGCAGTAACACTTGCTTTATTTGAGCAGTCTCAGGTAGGACAAGTCTTTGAGAGTTGCTGAGCAGCTTTCACAACTATTGCCTTAATGAAAGTATTGCATGAGGAAATGTGGAATTGAAACCTTGATGGTTCTGTTGTGTCTTACTTGGTCTGTGTGCGAGAACGTTCTTTCCGGTTTGCCTTTTTTTCCCCTTGATATGCTTATAGTGTATATATACTGCACCAGCCATCCATTTGGTTTATTGATTTCTCACTATATTCAGTACTGCTTTGCTGTATCTGAAACAAAAATTAATAGAGCACAGAGTTCAGCATTTGCTATAAATAAATAGGAGACAGTGTAAGGAATTTCTAATGTAGCTATGAAAGTTGACACCAGCTTCTTTACACAGAAAGAATCATTTGACATTTCCTTTTGCGTTAAATCTCATTTGAAACAAAACATTCCTTTTTGTTAAATTCCATCTACCCGTGGACAGAATAGGCATAATTTCTCTCTTAAAATTATGGTGAAATTTTCTATAGGAAGTGTTAAGATACAGCTCTATCACTACAGATGTGTTTTTTAGTTCAGCATTAGACAGTTGGTGGTGGGATAAAAACCAGTTTCAAAACTGGCATGAATTGGCCTTTAGGCTGGCAACATCACTAACAAATAATATGTAGGGAAAGGAATCTGTCTACTCATGACTGTATCTCTTGTAATACTGTTGAGAAGAAATTGATACTGGAAAAGAGGAGGCTCAGGGGTGACCTTATTGCTGTCTATAACTACCTAAAAGGTGGTTGTAGTCAGGCAGGTGTCGGTGTTTTCTCCCTGGACACCGGATACAGGACAAGGGGTCACAGTCTTAAGCTCCATAGTGGGAGATTTAGACATGATATTAGGAAGAAGTTTTTTACTGAAATAGTGATCCCGTTTTGGAACGGGCTACACATGGAGGTGGTTGGGTCACTGTCTCTGGAGGTGTTTAAGGTTAGGCTGGATGAAGTGCTGAGTGGCATGATCTAGATGTCAGATGTTTAGGTTTACTTGCTTGGTTTTAGGTTGGACTGGATGATCTTTAAGGTCTTTTCCAGCCACATCATTACTGTGATACTGGTTTCTTCTGCTTTTTTGAGGGAGCACTTAAATGCTCTTTCATAAAAATTCATTCTTTTCATGAACTCCATTGATTCAATTAAATTGTTCACTGGACTGAAGGGAAATGAATTTGTTTTAATAAATTAAATAAAGTACATTTAAATTAATTTATACACACATTTATTTTCTGTCTTCATGTCTTAATATTAAATAGTCTTTAAAATACACGTGTCTGAGGCCAAAGTAAGCAGTACTCTTCCAGATCAGGCTGATCAGAATACAGTAGGTATCCTGAGTTGATAGAAATTGAAGTTACACTAAATTTTCCAGGACATTGTCACATGAAAGAATATAATTCTTCAGTGTATTTAGAAGAAACGGATTAACAAGAGCTGCTAGATCTTTATTTAAGTAATTTTAAAATTAATACAAACTGAATTTTCTACCAGCAATTCAAAACATGCTCTGCCACATGTTCAGGTGTCCATTTCATCATGTGCATTTGTGGGAAGAAATCAGAGTTGTCTTCTCAGGACATTATAGAGTGACAGATACTAAGAAAAACATTTCATTCAAATAAGAAAGTTTTATGTACTGATGGTTTTAGACCCTGTTTATTTAGCAATTCTCTTTTGGAGCTATGTAAAATAATTTTGGATTCTGTAGTATTTGAACTGAGAGAGATGCCTCCAGTTATGTAAAAATACTATTAGATCCCTCATGACTGAAAGTGGAGGTTAGAATCAGTGATATTTATTTTGTCTTTATCAGGTGGAGAAGCAAATCACTGTTAAATATAAAAAGACAAAACCGACAGGGAAAGAAAAGGTTATAAGTGAAAGGATGAGAGATTTCTTATTTGGAGGGCGAGAGAGCAGGAGGTGTGCCTCAACATTCATATATATGGAAACCAATCTTTAGGCATAGACCAGTGATGTGGAATAAAGACCTTGGTTCTGCAGTCAGCTCTTTTCCCTCATGCTCTGTGATGCTCTGGTTCATAGTAAGCACAATGTGAAGCCTTTGGGACTTTGTTCTCAGCTACTCTGAAGACCTTTAACACCCCTCTAGCAACTTGCTCAGTCTGCTAGATAATATTCCTTCCACATCAATAACATTATCAAAAATATTGGAGAAGACCAACTGAAAATAAAACCAGCATCCTTTAGCTGATCCAATTATCTGTCTCTAAAAAAAAGATTTTAACACCTCCCATGCAGAGCAGCAGCTCCAGTAATTTGGCAATGATAACAGTGCATAATCAAGAGCCAGGAGGCTGTGATATGTGGTAATAAGTCCTATTTTGTGTACAGGAAGAGTTTAGTTTAAGTAAATATATTTTCTTTTGAAGTACCTTTTTGATTAATTGCTAATAGGTTGCTCACCCCATTGGTCTCATCTAGTTACTACAAATGTTTAACTGGCAGAAATTCTAAATGGGTGAATCATAACACTCCTGATGATGATTGCAGATAGGAGATTAAGCTTTGCATCACTGGGTTTTTGTGATGTTTGTGGGGTTTCTGAAGATAGGGAGTAATTGTGACTAACATGAAGAACAAAAGATTGAAATGATTGGTTATTTTGCTTCTACCAGTGACTAATTCACAGCTAACCTTTAGCATACCATCATTACAGAATAGTGCTCCGACAAGTCCTTTTAATGATACACTGCCATAACTTCCCAGTTGATGTTACACCACCATGTTTTATCAGCAAATAACATCAGAGGCCTAACATTCAATCATGATAGAGTGGATTGGGAAATAAAAGTCTGTTGTGTTTAAAACGAGGTGAATTGCTTTCACTATTGAAATGAGAACAGCCTTGTATTGCAAGCCTGCTGACAGGCTACAAAAGAAGTTATAAACTTTATACCAGTAGCTGCTATAAACCTCAACATTATTTATGTATGGGATCTGCATGAGGTCAGTAACAGGTCTCAGAAGCACCTTAGACCCTAGACACTGCAGTGATCTCTACAGTAGATTTGCCTGTGTGATTATACCACAGTAGTGTTGAGTAACCATCATAAAAAATATGGTTATAATGTCAACTAAGAGACACATTCAACATCCAGAAGCTTCAGCCCTGATGTCTACATTCAGTGAAAAGTAAAGGACTAACCTTGAAATTTCCAGTGGAAATTTATAGTATACACAGAGGCAAGCTAGCTGCATGCTTGCCACCAGCATAACCTGCTCTGACACAGGGGGAGAACTAGATCTCCAGAGGTCTCTTCCAATCCCTCCCATTCTATGATCAGCACAGAGACCTTGAAATGGAGATGGTGGCTGTCTGTACATGAAAAGTATTACATATTGCATTTTACACATCACTGATTTTAACATTCCCTATTTTAAAGAGAAAGGACTGCATTTAATCTTCCCAGCCCACAAAATCTGCAGTCAGCCAGACAAGGAATACTTTGGGACTGTTTGTTGTCCTATATTGCTTTAAAAATACCCAACAAAGTAAGCAGTGCAATGTGTTCATCATATTGTACTCAAACAACAAAAGAGATTCTCTTCCATATCATTATTAAAGTTGAAAATTTGCCTTGGAAGAAAAACAAATTAGAACATTAAAAAAATATGCATGATTTGGTAGTACAATTAGTGTCTCAAATTCAGGGAGAAGATATTTGGGGGTAGATGCAGACTTGGTAGGAGGAGTAGTTTGTTTGATTTTAAGCTTATCCCTGTGGCAGGAGAAAAATTACCATTGGAAAAAATTCTTAGCGATGGAGAGGGATTTTGGTGCATGCTGCATCTTCCTGGACATCACATTCCCAGTATAACTTTGAGAACAAGACTTCCCTTTCATGATGTCCCAGGGGTCCTTCATTGTACATTTCTTTGGACAACCTGTGGTCACGAAGTCATTATGTGATCTGGACATAATTAGCCTCAGTGCTAAATTATTTGCCAAATGAAAGTCTAGTTTGTTGCATTCGGCATTTCCCTATTTCCTCACTGTTCGAAGCCCCTGATCCCCTAGGACTAGCACTGCTGTCTGTGCTGCTTACTTCTGTCACCTAATTTTCACTAAATTCAGAAAAATTACAAACCTCAACCGGAATAATAATTTCTGAATCCTTCTTCTATCAATGTAACAAGGCTATTGCCAGCCTAGGAAACGCCAGGGCTACAGAGGCGACTTACGCTCTTCTAGGTGTCTGACTGACACTCGTCCTGCTCTTCTCGGACTCAGCTCTATGCTGCGCTGGTCGGGCCGGGAACCGCCCGCTCACGGTTGGTGGACGCCCGGGCCGGTGCTGCACTAAGGGCAGTCGCCTCGAGGCGGCGCTACTCCCGCGTGTCCAGCTGACGGGCCGGGCCCCGCCAGGCCCCGCCCCACCAGTTAGCGGAGGGCGCCTTCAATCCGGGGGAAGCTCCGCCCTCCCTCCCACCACCCAGAGTGCGGCTTGATTGGCAGGCGCGCTCTGCCGTTCTCGCTCCGCAGCCTTCGCTCGCCTTATTTCGTTCTCCAAGGTGCAATTGGCTGATCTAGTTGTCAATCACGGATTAGCTACTGTCCCAGCCAATGGTCCCGCCTCCTGACAGTGAGGCGCCGCTTGATTGGCGCGTTGAGCTATCAATCAGCAGCGTGCCTCACCCCCTCCTGGTCAGGTAGCCCGGAAGATGGCGGCGGCGGTGGTGGTGGCTGCAGGGGTTAGCAGGGTTCTGTGAGGGGCGCGGAGTGGTGGTGCTGATGCCGCGGAGGCGGGTGACAGCGTCTGCCGCGGGGGCTCGCCGGAGCCGCTGAGA
>VZRI01003833.1:12316-43779 GCA_013397515.1 Upupa epops
CGGTTTCTCTAAATAGTCGTTTAGTTCACATTTACTTGTGTTTTTAATGTTCGATAACTTCTTATCATTTACTAGTTTATTTTTCTGTTTGACACAAAAGCACAAACTAACAAAAACGTCTTCTCAGTTGTATGAGGCTCAGAGGTTTGTTAGGAACGTTAGGAACGGTTAGGACTTGCAAGCATACCATTGCATTGAACATGGTGAGATTTCTTTTGCATGTTACTGAGATGGATTTCCAGACGTGAAGAACTGAACAGCTGAAGTAGGCAATATGTTCAGAGAGGAGGAGCAGCAATGGGGAGGGAGAGATCTGAAGCACAGAGATTAGGTAATTTGACTGCTGTTCCTCAGAAAGTATAAAAAACTGAGAGTGAAACACTTCCTTTGTTTTTCAACCTGTGCCTCTTTCCCAGTTTTTTCCTTCCCAAGAACATGTCTGAATTATTCATAAGTTGCTTCCTCTATCAGCCTTCCTTGAGGTCTTTCTTACCTTCTATAGAAAATACTAAACAGTAAGTCTGATTTTACTCATTCATGAAGTACTTCAGGTTTGTCCAAATAATATTAACTTCCAGTCAAGCCATAAGCTAAGGTGAGAATCAGTTCTGTTTGAATGTCTTTTTTGTGTCTTACTGTTTTTGAAGTGTGGTTAATGTTTCTATCTAAAGATAGGTATCAGAATGTCTGTATCCAGTGGTCTTTTTTTTTCTTTTTAAATTTATGTTAAAATAAAAATTCCTCTTTGATGTCAGCCCTGTGCTGTATATACACTATGAAGCTGGGATCCCAAAACATAAGTTCTGTGACTGGTAAAAAGCTTCCTGCTCAGAATGAAAAACTGATTGGTCTGAATGATGGTATTAAAGTGTTTTACCTTTTTTTAGAATGCTGAATCAGGTGTACTAAGTGTAGTACTGCTAAGAGAAGTATTTACAGTGTTGTAATGTTGGACTTGTATGAAATTAATGAGATCATAATTTTATCTGTTGGTTTTTTTTTTTGTTATAATTTAGGCCAAAATATGTGTCAACGTGAAGTTACCTGAAGTTTGTCAAACTCTGCCATACCTTGCCATAGAAAACCCAGTGAAATCCAGGAAATGAAACTGCTGTTTTCTGCTTTGTCTATAATACATATATGTAGCCCATATAGTAAAAAGCAATGTATTTTGATTATTGGCAGGTGCCTAGTATTTAAACCTTTAAGGTTCCAAGCGGAACCTTTAGTAGATTCCCAGCAAAACTGGCTTCACTGCCAGTGAAGCCCTCCTCCTGAATGAAACAGTGTGCACAAATGGGTTGTATACAACAGATTCTTCATCTGCAACATCCTGTATCATCACTACAGCAGAAACCAGTTAGGGAGCTATTAGGACCTTTTATTTTCTCTTTCTTTGAGCACCTTGACAGTGGGTGACAATGACACTATTTTCTTTTGAACCCTCACTGTCATGAGGCTGGGACTTCATTTTAAGAAGTTAAGAATCATGAATTCTGTTTAAAAACGATGTCTGCCATGAGTTTGTGTCTCATATATCCAATGCTAAGTTGCCTTGATTCCCTGTGTGTTGGGATTGGCAGTTGCTGGTGGCCTCTATTCTAGGGGATTGGCTCCTTTTGCAGTTCACATGCTCAGGCTGATACATATGAGTCGTAAACTTGTGAAGAATCTGGTGGGCTTTCCATATGAATAATTGGTAACTTGTTTTCAGGATCCCACAGTTCTACCAAGAAGGGTTGCTGCTTTGATGCTGGAGAAATATTTTGATGTGTGTTGCCCTGAGCACATTTTTATAGAAAAGGTGGGAATCCACAGAAAAAGAAGGAAGGTCCCTGTAGTAGTTGCAGTGAACTTAGCAGAATAGTTCATGGGATATACCTATACAAACTCCACTTATGAAGAGGAAACTGGAAAGCAGGAAGTGGTGATGGGCAAGTTCTAGCAAGACCAGATTGAATTGCTTGTTTGAAAACACTCTTTTTTGTGTAAGTTCTGTGGAAATCTGCCAGGCTGTATGTCTGGGGATCTGTTGAGTTCTTAGGCCCTTGATCACTGTGAATGATGCTGCTTTTTTATAGCATGGCCTCATAGTGTTTGCAGATGAAGGTGTGCATTGATGTTGTGTTCTACATTTGTCTTGCAGTTTTGAGGTACATTTCTAAACTAATTTAAATGTTTCCTTCCCCTTCAACAGTAAGGAGAGGAGGTAAAGGAAATCAGGCTTTAACTGTACCATTGGTAGATTTTGTAACAGTTATTTTAGAATGTGGGAAAATGAAGAAGATGCTACTAACAAAAAGTTCTTTGACCAACTTAGATTTAATTTATACTGTAAATGGAATAGGAGGATACTGATATGTACTGAGATATATTTGAATTTAAGGTTTCATTTTATACTGGAGGTGAGAGCTGGGTATAAGTCTGGAATGGCAGGGATGACTTCCACTTTTAGTTCTGTGTGGCTGAAGTTGGTGTATTTAGGAGCTACTCTTTAACAGCAGTATTTTGCAGCCAAGCATAGTGCTTTATAATCTGACACATCTGCTTTGCTGTGCTAAGGCTTTACATTTACGTTCAGGCTTCCTTTGTGTTCTTTTGACACGGATTTCCATACTTGACCTTAATTCAGTTGTGTCTTCAAGAATCTGAATCCAGGGTGTGTGTGTAATGTCAGACAAAGTATTTCTGTCATCTCTGCTCTATGAAGTCCTTCCAAATACAAAGTAACAACGACTCAAAAATATTCGTATTTTCCTGTATAACTTGAGTAGGCAGTAGCATTTTTAGCAGCTGTGTTTTGTGATGAAATTTAAAGTGTTCAGTTGAACTGAGGCAGCTGGACTGGTGCCCATGTGCTTTCTTGGTTTGTGCTGAGAACCTCAGTCTTGGTTGTGAATTGCCCCAGAGCCTGAATAAAACCAGGAGTTTGTGTTGCATAGTGAGATCTACCATTCTGAAGACAACGTTGTATCTTTGAGCACTACCAAACAACTCTCAGGCACATTTGAATACAAGCAATTTTCAGGATGTTTGCTGTAGTGCTGTAGTCACTATCCACACATGGTTTACCTGTGAAGGATCAAGAGACCCTCCATCAGTGTAGTGTCAAAAGCTGCAAAAATCAAAGCTCTCTGCTTTGGTGCTAGTGATCCAACTCTGCAGCAGCAGGACAGCACATAGAATACTGGAGTCCTTGAATTTTGGTTTGGGTCTGCCATTCTATTTTGTGTGTGCATCAAGTATCTGAAGCTTGATAATGGTTTTGGATACAATTTGCAATAACTTAAATGCTTTTATTGCTCTATATAAGTTGTTTTCATTGTACTGCTGTTATGAAAAGTCTTGAGCAACATGAGTGGTACTGTAAACATTTAGTAGACCCTTTTATAATCAGAAATGCACAGAGTGTATCAAGATAGATATTCTGGTCTAAATGTTTTGTTCAAGCACAGCCTGTAGCACAGTGTTGTGTGGCATATAGCTTAGGCAGAGTGACTGTGGAGGAAGTTATCTCTGTGAATTGTTTTCTGAGGAACTTTCAGTATGAAATGCTGGTACAAAGTAACACCTTGTCCAAGGCTACTACACTTAAGGAATGTTTCCTTAGTCCTAAGGAAACATCACTGCAGGGATTTAACAGTGTTGTGACTTTTTAGAGATTATCATTGTACCCTTCTTTGCTATGAAAGAGGTGCAGAAAATGTTAATTTTTTTAGACTTCTGAGTGTGCCTTTTAAGCTTTGAGGCTGTAGACCTTATCTGGTTCTTCAAAATTATCTATATCCTGTTGGTTTTGTGAGGGATCTTTCAGTTGTCTGTAGGAATGAGAAATAGAGCTGAATAAGCTCTTCCAGCAAAATGCTGCTGCTAACTTTCCCACATTTCTTAATCCAATCATACATCAGAGTTGGAAATGCATGTACTGTGGACTCAAAATTCTAGAAATTTGATCACATTAATGTTGTGTGTATAGATTCCTTTTGCATGAACCAAAAGTAAGACTCTTCCAAACTATATATTTTAATAGGTTGTATTCCTATCCAACACTGAGAGAAAATGATACTGATGTGGTTTTCACATAGGTACTACTTGTCACTCAAGATACCATGTTGTGTTACCTTCTTATGCTGCTTTAAAAGACTGTGGTCTACCCTATTTGAAAAACAACCTACAGCTTCTGTGCTTCACTGTGGGAGAAGTGGATTAGCAGATAAAAACAAACTGTACTGGAGCAGAGACTAATTGTCAAAACAAACATCTATCAGTATAAAGTATTATTGACAGATTTTTAAATATATATATACATGTATATATGCATGCATAATGTGTATATACACATTTCCTTTATAGGAAAGACATTGAGGTGCTGGAATGGGTCCAAAGGACCAAGCTCATGAGGGGTTTAGAGAACAAGTAATGAGGAGAGGCTGAGGGAGCTGGGCAGGTTTAGTTTGGAGGAGGCTAAGAGGGGACTTCATTGTCCTGTGCAACTACCTGAAGGGAAGTTGTGGAGGAGTGGGTGTTGGCCTCTTATTGGTGACTAATGACAAAACCAGAGGAAATGGCCTGAAGTTGAGGCAGGGGAGGATTAGATTAGATTTTCAGAAGAAATTCTTTACAGAAAGAGTGGTGAGGCACTAGAATGGCCTTCCCAGGGAGATGGTTGAGTCACCATCCCTGGAGGTATTTAAGAAACATGAAGACATGGTGCTTCACAACAGGCTAGAGTGGCAGGCATGGAGGGGGTTATTTAGTTTTTTTCAATCTATCAGGTATTTAGGTTTTTTGTTGGTATGGGTATGATTTCACTTGGTGATCTAGGAGGTCCTTTCCAACCAGGATTATTCTGTGATTCTGTATGTACGCATTTGAGAAACTTTACAATGTAATGATCATAGGATACTTTGGGGTAGCATTTGCTGCCATGGGCAGGGACACCATCCACTAGAACACCATTGCTCAAAGCTTCATCCAACTTGACCTTGAACACTTCAAAGCAGAGGGCATCTGCAACTCTGGGCAACATGCTCCTGTGTCTCAGCACCCTCACAGTAAAAAACGTTTTCCTATCATGTAATCTAAATCTATCCTTTTCCATTTAAAAACTGTTATCTTTTATCCTGTTGTTACATGCTCTGATAAGAGGTCCTTTTCACCTCTCTTCTATATCCTCTTTAAGTACTGGAAGGCCCCAGTAAGGTCTCACTGGAACATTTTCTTCAGACTGAACTACCCTAACTGTTTTAGCCTGTCCTCACAGGAGAGATGCTTCAGCCCATTACTGTTCTTTCTGGCTTACACTGAACCTGCTTAAGATGGTGCATGACTTGGGCTATGGGGCCCAGAGCCGGACACAGTACTCAGGTAGGGTTTCATTAGAGCAGAGGGGCAGAATCAACCTTCTTAGACCTGCTGGTGACACTTCTTTTGGTGCAGCCCAGGATATTATTGGCTTTCTGGGCTGTGAGCATGCAGTTCTGGCTCATATTGATTTTTTGATCCATCAATAATCCCGAGTGCTCTTTTGTAGGACTGTTTTCAATCCCAGCCTCGCCCAGCCTGTGCTGATGCTGAGGATTGCCCAAACCCACATGTAAGACCTTGTGCTTGGCCTTGTTGCACCTAATGAAGTTTGCACTGGCCCACCTCTCAAGCCTGTCAGGATCCATCTGCATGGCATCCTATCCTTCAGATATGTGAACCATTGCAAATGTGCTGAGGGTGAGCTCTCACTCTCCATGTGGCCAAGAAAGATGTTAGGCAGTACCAGCCCTGACCTGTGAGGAACACCCATTTGTCACTGGTCTGTGCTCTGACATTGAGCTGTTGACTACAATTGTCTGAGTGTGACCATACAGGAACTGGTTATGCACCAAACTGTTCATCTGTCAAATATGTGTCTCTCTCTCTCCAGTTTAGAGAGAAGGATGTTGTGTGGTACAGTGTTAAACACTTTGCACAAGTTCAGGTAGATTAAATAATGCTATCCTGATTTTGCAGAAGCACTGCCATGAAGGCACAGGGTACATAATTATTTAACATGTATATTTTTTACCTTGTCTTCAGATGCTTTTGTGCAAATGTGAGATTCTAACACTGAAACTTCAAACAGATCTCACTCTGTAAACACTTGACGTACTAGCCTATATTTAGACCTTATTAAAATTGAACAGTGTGCTGTTGTGTGAATAGTTCTTTGATATTACTGGGAAGACTTGTAGAGTAATAGAATGAGGACAGAAATGTGTAGCTAGTCCCAGCTCACATTTTTCCTAGGTACTAATTGTTCAATCGACACCTAGGCCAGGACAAAACCTCAGAAAAAATGAGAACTGGAACTGTGTTCTGCGGGTGCTACATGAGAATCCAGCACTGCCCTGGATGTTCTTCCCTTAGGAAAATGTAACCTGTGCTAGCCTGAACCACTAAATGGACTTAAACAGCTGTGGAAACTCATTTGAAGCACATTGTAAAAGTATTTTGGGGAGGCCTGGGGGTAAAGTAGTTGATAAAGTGTTTGCTTGGGTTGCAGGACAGTCTCCTGTTTAAGAACAAATGGGATGACAGATAATTTTCCAAGAACTGTTGACTGGGACACATTACAATCAACTGGATATCTTGTAATGTGATGTAGCTAATATATCTTCTCAAAAGTTACAACCTGTTGCATAGGACAGTAATGACTTCAGGATCATGTATCAACAAAACACTTGTAGCTGGCTTTTGTTTCCAAAGACCTACATCCATCTCCATGGATTGGAGAAGAGTGTCAGAGGCTTTTCGACTGCTTTGTGGGAAAGGCTCTGTCCTAGTTACCCTTGCTTGTGATGATTAACTGCTGTAGAGAAGAGCCAGTGTTTTGCTACTAGTGCTGAAAGCCTTGTTATCTTACTTGCATCTTCCTAAGTGTGAGACTTGAGCCATCTAAAAAAAATCAGATATAGGCAGGAAATAGTTGAATTGATAAAATGTAAATTACTACTTGGATTCAGGAGGATTAAATAAAAGTGTGCACAAGAAACTTGGACAGCTGTTGTTTTAAGTCCATAAGAGGTTTTTTTTCTGAGAAGAAGGGAAAATAAAATCGGGTGCTAAAGTACTTTCACATAAAGATGTGTTGGTTATACTATACTGAAAGTTGCATCTGTGAGTTACACAAACATCATGTTATCCGCTATAAGGTTATAATAATGGCATGAGAAGATAGACTTTGAAATAACTCTCTTTGAGTAATAACATGTGTAGTAATTATTACAGATTATTCTTTTAAAACTTTAAACATGTTTTTTTCTTTGAATGGCAGAAAGTACTAAAAGTCTGAAAGGCTCAGGTGTAAACTGAGGACCTCATTAGAGTCCCTTAAGGACTCCTTAAGGAGTTTTACGCGTCTGTTCTTGGGGATTTGCTCAATGGGGGAACGTTTCCAGTCTCTACTTGTAATACTTCGAGCATTTGGAAACAGACTGAGATTTCATTAAGGTGCTGGTATTGTGCTGAAGACATCAAATCGACAAAAGTCATCTGAGACCTTGGGAATTTTTTTCCCTGTTGTTCTGGTAATGGTCACTGAAATTAAACTGCTGATTGGAATTTGGAGTGCCCCTCTTAACCTGAAATTCCTTTGAAAAACAAAAAATGAAGAGCATGCTTGAAGTGCAAATAATGATCCTTCAGTGTTAAGGTTTTGTTTGCTTGTCTTGTATCTCAGTTGAAGATTGCTGGTGATTTGAATATAGCCTATGTTGGATAGCCTGTTGTAGAGCATTGCACTACTATACACTTCACTGCTGAAACATAAAATCAAAAACGCTGCTGTTTTTTGTCTCAGTTGTTAAATGAAGCATAGCAGGAAAAAATTGAGATTACAGGAATGCAGGAGTGGAATGTGTTCTTGAGGTCTAGGGTTGGTGGGGTTTTTCTGTTAAATGAGTTACACTGCCTGTTTTGTTTTACCGTGTTAAACAAATCTGGACATTACATGATAGATGTCTAAAACTGTTTTGAATAGGCTGTTGTATTCCATGTGTAATCTGTAGTCTTTCAGAATTCATAGAGCTGGTTGTGTCTGTATTGATTTTGTGGCTGTTAGTAGCAAACCTCTGAAGATCTTGGGGACTAAATAAATGCAGGAGAAAACCTTTGAAGAAATCATAATGATCTGAATTTGACTTGTTAAGAACTGGGAAGGAGTCAAGAATGCTTTTCCACTTAATTACTAGCACAGAAGAGAATGACAGCATTATTTAGGAAAGCTTGGATAGCTTTGAAAATCTTAATAAATAAGTCCACTATACATTAAGATAATCTTACACTTTAAAATCTGGTCACATAATACGTGATAAATGCAGAGCAAGTAAAGTGATCAGGTTTATGAGAGATACTGTGGAAGTAGTTAGGGAGCACAGTTAGATTTGGTTGTTCATTGGTGTTTTAAAAGCTGCTCTGTTCTGGCTTGATGTCGTAAAGCAGCAGCTCGGTTCGTGATCATAGAATTTGAGGGTGTTCAAGAGACAGTTTAAGTGACTGCTGTCATGCTAGATTTGTGCTGGAAATAGTTCTAGCTATTAGTGCAGAACTGCCATTTATATAGCTGCTCTTGAAAGAAAAGAAGCTCTTAAGCAGTGGGACTGTTGTTGCATAGCAACTACTGTGCTGAAAGCTTAAAATCAGATGCTCCCTTGAAGTTCACAGTGCCCTAATAATGCTTAATGTATCTGGGCCTCGTGTTGCCTTTATTGCAGCAGTGAATGTCTTTTATTAGTGTGCTCAGTACTGTGTCATGTACTTTTTTTCCCCCTCTGAGCTTAGAACCATGTGGTGGTGCATGTTTTTTATCCTAATTTCCTGAAGGTTGAGACCTTGCCATGATTAATCACGTTGAACTAAATTTGAGAGAGTGAGAGTTCAAGCACCATAGCTTTTCTTAATCTGGTGGCTGAGGAGAGGCAAGTCTGTCATCCCCTATATAGATGGTTTGTGTTGTCTTGACTGTGCCTGTTGGCAGGTGAATATGGATGGATCATTTGACTAGCTGGCATACCTGTTTCTCCTATTTAATGGTAGCAACAGATGTCACAGGTCTGTGATGTATGTGTGTATTTGAGAGTATTGTGGACAGAGTGGGCAGCTGGAAGAGAAGGAAACCAGTTCTGGTGATGCCTGGTTGTTGAATTTAGTTGGCAGAAAATTATCTTATGAAGAGACTTAAAAGAAACTGAGCCAAGTGTAGAAAATCCTCATGTATATAAATTGCTTTATAAAGTTCTTTATATGAAAATATTCTCCCCCTTTAAACATGCTAAGGCACACTGAAGTATATGTTCTCGTGTCTGTACTTGATTCTGAGAATGCCAGCATAATTTATCATCAGTGTTGTTTCAGTGAGCCACATTCATGTACTTGCCTGCATAACAGAGTTTGACCCAATGTGCTGTGCTCAAATTTGGACTTGCTTATGAAATGTCAGTCTTCAGAGATGCCGAAGAATTGGCTTCAATTGCTCTTAATTATCTATTTCAGCCAGAGCTTTGAATAGATTCAAATAATCTTATGATACTATGCGCTTCCTAAACTCAGTAAATGACAGTGTAGAATCAGTATTTAATATAGTGAGGCATTGGAAAAAACCCCTTATTTATTCTGTTGATAATTTAGGACTCTAGATGCCATTTTGACATGGAACATCTACTAGTACAGAGTTCTGTGTAAAGCATTACGTTGTGTTAAGCTTGCAGTAACACACATAGTAACACAGCTGCACTGCGTCTTCTGGTTATTTTAATGAAGTAGCGATATAATCCAGGTCTTTTCCCTCTGCTGAAGTAGTTTGGCTGTGCAAGACTAAAGTAGTTTAGACTGTATTAACTGACAGGAATCATTATATTGTTGATATTTCATATGTAGTATTTTTTCATCTGTTTTGCAGTTCCTTTCCTAAAGAACAGATGCTGTCTTTTGGGTAAATATTCCAGTGCTGTAAGGTACTGTGGAAAATTACATTAAATATGGTAGGTTTTAAACCGAGGTGATATGCTGAGTATGTTTATTAAGTTCCCTACTTTTGGAATCTATTAAGATTCTTACTTTCTCAATTCATTATGAAATTGAGAGTGGTATTTATTGCATTTTATCTAGGTTTAAATTAAAATGAATTAAATCTATGCTGTGTTTTAGCAGGCTTTTCTGATACTGAAGAGCTTTTTCTCTAATGACTGTGTAGAATGGACCTCTGCATTTAAGAAATTTTTTTTCCAGTCAGGATGTTGTTAATAGAGATATCATTCTTTAACAGTTTACAAACATCTGTCTTTTCAGTTTAGAGTCACTATACTAAGCTCTAGTGAATTAATAATTGGAGAGAAATAGTTGAAAAATACAGAAGAGGTTGTACTGCCATAGATTTTTTTCAGCACTTTGTCAAGTGCCAGTTTCAGTTCATTGATGACTTCCATCACTGAAATATGTCTTTATGTAAACTATTAATATAACTTAGCTTATAATAAACTTTAGCAAATTGCAGGTGACCATAATTTCCTATGGAATTTAACAGTCATATTTTTAGAAGTGTGAATTAAAAAATATTACTTACTAGTTACTCTGTGAGATTTCAAATTTATCCAAATAGACATGTATTTTGTAATTTTTAGTAAGTAGTTCTAACTTGTGTTAGTCATCTTAAATTCTCTAAGTGTTATGGAAACTTCCCTATGAAAATTTATATTTTTCTTGTATTAAAGCATCTTTTTATTACTTTGTGAAATTTGCCTTGTGCTTTTGGAAGTTTATATGGCTCCATTGTAATGAACTGGTACTGGTTAGTTGCCTTTTTCAAGATGATCTTTCCTTTTAATAGAACTTCGAAGTTTCTCCGAGTAATTACTGTTAGTTCACACAATTTCTTAGAATTATAAGGGGCCTGTAAGGTTGGTAAGTAATATAATGAAGTGCAGCAATACTTTTTTCCTGTATTAATTTCAGGACACTTAAAGGAGGTGGCTACATTACAGGGAAGAAGGTAACATGGATAAAATAGATTTTTAGGCTTGATAAATTCACAGTTTTCTTTGCAGAGGGAATTCCAACCAAAATACATTGCATCTTGTATATAAAACAGCTGACCACCCTTTCAGTGTATCCAACAAGTGCAGCTTATAATTGCTAATGCTTATTATGCCTCATTTGGAGTTAAATAAACTAGATATTTGGCATAAGACCACCAGAACTTTGAATTTGTGGTGATAAGTTGTAACTTTGGTGGAACAGGGTGTGTGTCAAAAGTGGGATCCTGGGTTGGTGTGAGCACCTTAATGTTTATGTAAAGACACATCAGCCATGTTGTTGTGATAGTCCAAGGGTGTGGGTGAGAGGTTTGTAGGTAGAAATAATATGTTGTACTAGACCAGCTAGTGTAATTACAATAGATGTACTTCTGCATACATCAGCCTCTTGTCATGCCTTGAAAAGGAGTGGGAAGATAGAAAACAGTAAAGAAAATTTTGAAGAATTATGTAAGTTTTGGTTGAGGATGGTGAAAAAGACCATCTAGACTAAAAGTTGTTTGGAGCAGGGCAGATGCTAATGACACATGGTTAATGCTCATCTCTTTTGAACAGGGAGGTACTGTAAAATTCATGTTAGTAATGTGAGCTTTGAAAAACAGACATTATAGTGTACATAAACCCAACATAAAAGTTTGATAGCTTTTTTTAGTGTTTTATACATTTGACAGCTGAGGTGCTTCTCCTAAAGGTCTGGTCTGAAGTATTCAGGCAGCAGTCTTTGAAGACATGCTGGTTATCCTTTCTGTGGATAGTAAATCATGTTCTTGCTGTCAGAGTTTATCACATAATGATTTATTTTGCTTGGCTAACTTTCCTGAATGCATCCGGTATGCTGGATGAAATGGTCTAGGGTGTTCAGGAGTCATGATCTTCTATTGCGAGGAATGTATATTGAAATCTAGTGATGTGTTAGAGAGTATTTACTGCTTAAATTTGTCTCTTCAGTCGATAGTCTGGGGCAAACTGACTCATTTACGTTAAATTGTTGGTGAAGATCAGGAAATTGTTTGAAAATTAGGTAGGATGGTTTGGGAAAAATATCTTTCAATTAATAAATGTAATTAGTGGTACCTGGTAGCATAAATTTGTTTCCTTATTGGTAGTAAAGTTACCTTTTATTATTTGCCTTCAGTTAGAAGATCAAAGGAATTATCTTTAAATTCTGTCTACAGTATTGCCCATGTGTGTTTGTTACAGTAATTTAGCTAATGACTTCAGAAAGTGTATTTGTGGTTTAGGTAATTTTCAGTCTACTTCATAGCATTGCTAAACATCTGAAGGAAGTAAACAAATCAGCTATTACCTTCCCTTTTTTTTCTTGTTGATGCTTACAAATGGGAAAAAATGTGAGTGTGCTAAGCAGAAGACTTGAGTTAAATGAGTATTAATTGTTCTATTGAGAGCCCTCTTCCAGTTTTGATTAAAAGTGGGTAAGTAGCCTCACATTGTGGTTGGTCTGTGAGCAATAAGTGCTACCTTCACGTGGAGTATTAATGTCCTTTAACGAGGATGGAATGCCAGCACTCTAGTTGAAACTAGAAATGGAATAATGTGTTTGAAAAGCTTCCTCTTTTGGTAAAATCCTATTGTTTCACTGATAATATTCTTAATAATACAGAAAATAATATATGATCTGAGAGTATGTTAACAATTTTTAAAGCAGTATTTTGATCTTGTCAGTTTTCTCTTTGCATGTAATTAAAATAAGTAAATAGTAATGTTCTGTGGAGTGTGTTGAAAAGCTGTAGCTGTAAAATCTTAATTTTGTAAATTTTTTTAGGTTTGAGGTAGGTGCCCAAGCTTGTATATGCCTTAACTTCTAATCAACAACCTATTTCCTTTATTCTTGAGTCTTCATCTGCATTGTGTTTGGTAGTCAAGACCTTCCCAGAAAAAGTCAGTCCAAGACATCTAATGCTATTAAACCTTGACACTGATGTAATATCTGAATGCTCTTTAATCAGACACGGTAAAACTTCTTTTCCAGTCTTTTTTTAAAAAAGAAACAACAAAAACAACCCCTCAAGATGTGTGCTGTGATCTCCTAGGGAACTGCATATCTTTGTTCTTGTCTTCAGATGAAAATAGGTTTAATTCCTCTGTCAAAGACTTTAAGATTTTTATAAAATGCCACTTGAGGCTTTTAATCCTGCAAGAGTAATAATAATCTGATGTATTAATAGAAAATGTATTGTGGAATGTTTATATACAGTTTGGAAAAGTGTTTGTGAAGTGGTGAGAGATCATGTCTGATATTCTTGGAATGGAGTCAAATCACTTAATGAATCACAAGAAATAGAAATTGGGGTGGAGCTGGTTAGATATGTTGCCCCTGTGAAAGTAACTTGTGTATCTGGCAGACTGTCATAAAGGCATTTATTGAAAGAGACACAGCTCAATTGAGGGTTTCTTTTGTCTTTTAAGATGGGTGTGGTAGCTCATGGAAAATGTCTCCCAAAAGACCAGATTTCTAATATAGAAAATCATAGAGATTTGTTCACTTAAACAGAATCCTGAATCTTTGGACTCCCAATGTTCATCACTTTGGTAAATCACCAAAGGCTGTGGCCTCTCAGCTTGAAACAAATGAGTGTCCAGCACAGTGCGGGCAGGTGGTAGAGCACAGTTGTATGTTAAATGTTAAAGCCCTGTCTTTTAAATACTTGCAGGTGGACAATATTTTTTTAAGGAACTTCTTAAAATGCTAAACCAATTTATATATAATCCTACACATATGTTTATTTCTAGGAGAAGGAGCCACAGCGGAAGTTTCCTCATCTTTTGTGATTCTCTCTATCTGTGCTCTAGTAGTACTGGTAATACTGCTTGCAAACTGTGTCTCCTGCTGTAAAGACCCTGAGATAGATTTCAAGGTAAGTGTCTGAAGTTACTAATGCATACACAAGTGTTCTTAGCTGCATTCCAATGTTCAGAATGCTTACCTGATTACAACACCGATATTCTGCAGTTATTGATACTTCAGTGTCACTGTGCATTCGTGCTTCTGAAATAGCCAGCAGCTGTATTTCTATGTGCAGTGAAGTGTTGCAACCATTTATTTTAAGTAGTTGGCTGCAGTGAGGATCTTGTATTTCCAAGGCATTATTGGCTGTCAGGATCATTAGTAAAAGGCATATACGCTTCAAAAAAATTTTGCTGTAAGGAAGCTTTTTGTTGTTTTTCAGTGTGTTCCTTTAATTTATTGTTCTTAGCTTGCTGACAGGGTTTAAGACAGTCCTGTTGAATAAGAACACTGTAGATATGTATCTGCTGTTGCAAAACTCTTTAGGAGAAATTGTTGTCATCAGAGAACAGTTTCTTTTGGAACATTGGTTATCATTGCTCCTAAAATTGAGTTTTGTAATCAGTTCTAAGTAAGAGAGTATTTGGCCCTGGCAGTTCATGTTAATTCATGCAAGCTAGGGATTGCTTTTGAAAAAAAACAAAAAAAACCCCAAAACCAAGAAAAACCTCCCACCACAACAAAAACCCAAACAACCCCACTCTTTTTCTTCAAAACAATACTTGATGCTTGAATTTCTTTAAATCAATAATAAAATTAAAATAAGGAAAACTATTAATCTGCCATCATTATTGGAAAAAAAGCTAAACCTCCTTAATATCTATCTTTCAAACTGAAATAAATGTCTTGGTGCTAATTTTAAGACAATGATCAGTTCATTTACTAAGTTGTTGTGTGGTGGTGGTTTGTTTTTTTTTTCAGGAATTTGAAGATAACTTTGATGATGAAATAGATTTTACACCTCCAGCAGAAGATACTCCATCTGTTCAGTCTCCAGCTGAAGTGTTTACTCTTTCAGTTCCCAATATTTCTCTACCAACTCCTTCCCAGTTCCCATCTCGTACAGGTAAAATTCTGGTTTTTAATTAAAGAAAAAACAAATCCCAAACAAAAGTAGGCAATTTCAGTGCCAAAAAGGGGCAAGTAGCTGCTTGCTTGACTTTAATGAATTAACTGTTACAAACTTCAATAAACTGAGTAAATTTTGCATTTAGTAGATTATAGGATAAAATGAAAAATATTACTTCAGAAATGTTATTTTATGGCAAGGTGCCATGTAAAGTAGTGTAAGAGACCAAAGCTAACTTAAATAAACCTCTGTAGAATACTTCGATTATGCCCCTTGATACATGAAGAGTTTGAAGTGCAAAGGATGCTAGGATGTTAGTGACTTCTTTTTAGTGGTTTTCCTCAAGGCTGAGTTGGTATTGGATTTGGCATTGGATTTTAGCCATTAGCCTTAAATGGAAAGATTGGGGAATCTCCTGACAGCATTGCTACTTTTTAGCTGTGTCACTGCCTTAATGTCAGCATAGCTCTAAATCTGATATTGGTAACATAGAATGTTAGATTTCTTTTGCTGCCTGAAAGGCTTTATTTTAATGAATACATTCCAGAATAGTTTTAGTAAAAGGAAACTAAAGCATCTTAAGTGTTACAAGTATGGGTTAGCATAAAGTAGTAGCTCTCAGAATTCTTCACATACAGTTTTTGCGTGCATTGCTTGTGTTGCTTAATTTCTGTACCTTAAAATTTCAGGAAGCTGTCAGTGTGCCTTTAATACAAAATAAATGTCACTCTGTTTTTATCAGTGAGGTGAGAAATTAACTATCAAAAATTTTATATCCACTCTTCTATGTTGTCATAATTGTTAAAATGACACTTTCTGTCAGTAGAAGTTATTTTGCCAGAGGTAAGACAGGTACTTTAGTAAGGTACACTGGTAAAAATACAGTCATACTGGTACAGCTTCTGCTGTGCTTAGGTGTACATTGCCTGTGTGTTGTACAACTCTAGCTGTTATGGCAAAATAATACTAGTGTAAATGGGGTTCATGGAAATAAAAATGTGGGCTAGAATGTTTGATCAGGCAAGTAGTAATGATGTGAATTTTTTGTGTACATCTGCTGATGTTGCTAACTAATTAAGCTGTTGAGAAATATAGACATAGCTGAAACTTTCATATATTATAGAGTGAGAAATTATTACTGTTTCTCCTCTGCTAAGATCTGGGTCTTGTTTTCTATCCTTTCCCTCTCTGGGCTCTTTCTGTGAAGTATTTTTAGTCAAAAAATGTCCTCCTTCCAGATGGTAGCTGTAAGTAGGGCAGTTGGGCTGAAGAATAAAACAGTTGAACCCTGTCTCTTAAAATGTTCAGTCTATAACTGTAAATGTTAAGGTGTAAAAACAGTGAGTATTTTATTTGGGTTTCTACTTCTGTTTACATAAACCTTTTTTAAGTTAGGTTATTTGCTTTATCCAGCTACAGAGCATGGTAAGCTTTTATACTGGACTCACTACTCAGCCTTTTTGCTTTATTTTTGAATGTGCTAAAAAATTAATTTTACATGTCCAGACGAGAATAGCTGTGTTTTAGTAGCTGGAGTTGAGAAAAGTTTCACTTGAGTGCTTTGTCACACATTACCCTCATACTTTGTGTGTTGTGCTGGGTTATATTTGCTTGGTCAATGTATGCACATAATCAGAATAAATACTGTAGGAGCTTACAACATTTCCTCAACAGTTGATAGCTTTGGCCATCCGGATGGTTTGATACGTGTTACTTTTGTTTTGTTGTGTGTAACAGATGGATCAAAGTCTCAAGTTTCACGTCAGAGTCTAAACTACATCCAAGAAATTGGAAGTGGTTGGTTTGGAAAGGTGAGAAGTTATGTTTTAATATTGTACTGCAGTTCAAGCCTTGCTCCTGAGTGACTACTGTATTTCCTTTTAAAATGGTACTCTAACAAAAGCCCCAAAAAAACAAAACAAAAGAATAAGAAAAATGCAAGTTGAAATTAAATGTTTCCTTGCCTTATTTTTTGCTGTAATCTGAGCACTAATTGATGCTGCTTTAACTTACATATATTTCCTTAGAAGAGTTACTAGGAAAGCATTTCACTTATGGATTTGAATCAATACATTCCTGTTACTACCAGTTCCTTCTTTCAAAAGATAAGTAAAGAAGTGGTCTTTAGTAGAAAACATTTTTTTTGAAAATTGATGATCTAGTTGACGATTGATCAGTTGTAAAAATTTATTAAGTATGGGTGTTTCATTATCAAAGCTCAGCATATGTGGGCAAAAAAAGCCAGACATGTATTCTTACAGCATGCTTTCCGCTTGTTTCCCTTTGCAGAGAAACTAAACCGGTTTTTTCCCCTCAGTGATTAAGGATAGACTAAGGTTATTTTACTTTTTCTTTAGGTTCTGCTTGGAGAGATTTACACAGGCACTAGTGTAGCAAGAGTGATAGTGAAGGAATTGAAGGCAAGTGCAGGTCCCAAGGAGCAAGAACAGTTTTTAAGAAGTGGAGAACCATATTAGTAAGTAATGCCTTATGTTTTGGTTAACTTACAAACTTCATACTACTGCCTATAAATTATGGGCATTTCTTTAGTTTGCTGTTACTGTCCCTACTTGCCTTTCCCCATGCTTGCCTTCAAGAAGTGAAATACCCTTAATCCATAATGAATAAAAGTTGAGTTTGTTTAGAAGTAAAAATAAGTGTTTTGCTTAGATGTGTTTAGTAGTTACTGTTCATGACTGGAAAACACGTTTGTTTTGGTTTATCAGACTTTCTTCTACACCTTTGGGAACAAACTCCTGATTTTGCAAAATAGCTTTATGCCTGATTACTTTCCTGAGAGTTGAGATTTAACTCCTGTACATGGGGCTTTACTGTTAAAATCAGGAGGAATGGCAACACTGTTATCGGATACACGTTAACTTCTTTAAAATGCACTTCTCCAAAAATTTAACTGCGTTGTGGTGATAAAACTAACTTTGTTCCGGTAGCATGCAAGGAGACTTTCACATAAAAAAACCCAAGCACAGAATTACATGAACTTCAGCCCAGTAATACTCCACAGCTGGGAAATCATTGATCTGACTGGAGATGCCAGTAAATCAGAATTGTTTGTTGTTGTCTTCTTCTGTTATGCTTGGAGAAGACTTGCTTTATGGTGGTGTCTTTGTAAAGTAGAAAGGAATTTGGTCTATTAAAGCAAGTGTAATTTCTCTTCCCATGTTTTGGAAATAGTGAGACCTCTCTGAAGAGGTAACTGCCAGAAGTTAATGTTTTTTATAGATGACTGTAAAAGAGAAAAAATGTATTTCCTTAGACATACCTCTTAGTGTGGGTTACCTAACTTACTTTGTTGACAGTTGTTGGCAGAAGTCTCATGCCTTCTGCTGCATTGGCACAAGCCTTTTTGAAGCAATTTAGAAAACGTAACTGGTCTGGCTGAAACTAACCTGTCTAAAAAAAGATTTAGCTTTTAGCCAGATCTCTTTCTCAGTGTAGTTCATGAATTGCGTGTGCCTATTTTTGGTATAAGGTATGGTGGGAGAGTGGGTGCAGCTGGCTTCTGGAAGTGCTGGCTTTTGTGGTTTTGAGATCCTCTTGAGTTTCAGCTGCTATCAGTGATGGGCTGCAGGAGTTGGATACTTGTACCTTCTGTTCATGCTACGCTGTCACCAGTGTGGTGTGTTAAAACTTCTGGTAGGAATTCTAGTGTGGTGTGTTACACTGAAAATTATGTATAATGTGATCTTCCTGGCTTTGACAGTAATTTTTTCACTTCAGCATTCTTCAGCATCCAAATGTTCTCCAGTGTATTGGGCAATGCGTGGAAGCCATTCCTTATCTCCTAGTTTTTGAGTTCTGTGACTTGGTAAGTGCATTTATACAAATGACTGCAGTTGTTTTTCCATTGGTGTAAACGTGCGTGTAGCGTATTTACTACCCTTCACTTATGAAATGAATCTTTTTCTTTCTTGGAAGTTTTTTGAAGAACAAGAATCTCCCAAGATAGCCTGTTTTTGGTTTGCTTAGAGACAAATCACAAGTGTTATTCTTAGTTATATTACTGTCAATTCATAGAAGTTCTAGGTGTTTGTGTAATGTTCTGAGGAGGAAAATATGTTGATAAGAGTGACAAGTCTCTTTCAGTCTGCCTATAGGATGTAATGGGGAGTTTGGAGGGGAAAGGAGGTCGTAGAAGGAAGCTTTGTATTGCAGTCCAGAATCACATGCACATGCTCAGATTAACATCCTAGGTAGTTTGCTGTTTGTGCATCCTTTTATTGTGCCTTTATTACCATTCCTATGAAAATGTTAATTTAAGAATCATAGAATCATTAGAGATCGAAAGGGACCTTGAAAGATCATCTAGTCTCATCCCCCTGCCACAGCAGGATCACCTAGACCAAGTCGTACAGGAACAAATCCAGGCGGGTCTGGAATGTCTCCAGAGGAGGAGATTCCACAACCCCCCTGGGCAGCCTGTTCCAATGCTCAATTACCCTCCCTGGGAAGAAGTTCCTTCTGACACTTATATGGAACCTCCTATGTTCCAGCTTGCAACCATTGTCCCTTGTCCTATCACTACATCACCTTGAGAAGAGCCTGGCTCCATCCTCCTGACACCCACCCCTCACATATTTATAGACATGAATGAGGTCCCCCCCTCAGCCTCCTCTTCTGCAAGCTCAAAAGACACAGCTCCCTCAGCTTTTTCTCATAATGGAGGTGTTCTACTTACTTTGTCATTTTTGTTGCTCTGTGCTGGACACCCTCCAGCAGCTCTGTGTCTTCCTTCTGGAACTGAGGGTCCCAGAACTGGACACTGTACTCCAGATGTGGTCTCACTAGAACAGAGTAGAAGGGGAGGAGAACCCCCCTTGATCTGCTAACCAAGAAGCACAAAGATTTTCCTCCCTATGTTACCCAAGCTGTACAGCTTTGGACTAAAATGCAAAGGTGGGCTCACTTCTGGAATTAGTAGTGAGTGTATTCTAATGGCTTGAATTTCAGTATAATATTGTTCACTTCCTTATCCTTTCTGTTACTGTACTCTTATTTTCTCTATTTTTATCCTTGTTTTCCCTCACTCCAATCCCATGCAAATGGTGCCGTCTGCTTCCTAAACACCAAAAGAAATGCTGAGAGCACAGTGAAGGGTGTTCTCACTGCCCTCTGCTCTGCTGTTAGTGCCACTGAAGATAGGAAGGATATTTATACAAAAACTTTGCTCAGCCACTGCCTTTCTGGACATTCCTGTTGAATTTACATGAATGTTGAAAAAAAAAGGTGTGGGATGAATGTATAGACACCTCAAACTGCCCATTATACACCATCTTCAGAGATGTAGCAATGGATCCATGCTCTGGAAAGAATTGCATTATTGTAGCATAACACATTAACGAAAAGCAAACACAGAACTCCAGGTGGCTGCCTGAACATTGTTTAATGTCTGCTTTTAAAGTCTGTGGTCTAGATATCATTTAAAGATAGAGTTCCTTGAAAAATGTAAATACAAATGAACTCAACTGCATGCTTATGATATTAAGAAATAAGTCTTTCAGAAGACAGCTTGTGTTTATAAAATACAGGAAGATTCTTTTTTATCAGTTTTACTACAGTGTTTTCCTTCAAACCTGTGTGCATAAATATGGTTTCAGTTGCCTCAAGCAGTTTAAATAAGAGCTAACACAAACTTGTGAGTTTTCTTGAGAAACATGTTGATCTGTAACCTTAAATAACTATTATTCATTACTGTTCTTTAACTTTTTTTATTAGCTGTGGTAAATCAGTGAGGCAGAAGTGCTGATAAAATAATTCTTTTCTAAATGGAAGAAATGCCTGAACTTTTAAAGTGACAGATAAAAGTGAAATACTAATTTTTGGTAAGAATTTAGATATAGGTGTCCAAGGCTAACCAAATAATGGTCTTTTTGTAGTTTTTTCAGTAGGTACTTCTTACTGATTTTAAACCTGCTATTCAAATTGAAGGTTCTTTAAAAGGACCCTTGAAAAAAATGGGTTTTTTAGATTGCAACAGATACACATCCCAGATTTAGTTGCTGCCATGTTTTAAAATAGTTACACTAGTTAATCCAACTTTGAATTTGAAGATGGAGCAACTTTTAAAGATTGTCCTACTTTAAAGAAAAAAAAAAATCCCACTTTGCCTGATGATTAATGCCAGAAATTGTCATGAACCTGCAGAGTAATTTTGAAAGGATTTTACTTAAGGGGATAAAATAGATTTCACTTTAACTGGGGGCAGTAAGCTTGACAGCCACAGTTGTATGTTTATAAATTCAAATGTAGTTAGGTGATTTCTTTAGAATGGAAAATAGATGTCTCTGCTGATCTCTATTTCAGGTGAACTAAACCTTGTTTTTAGACAATTACATATTAGTGAGTTAAACATGACTTTCATACTGAAAGAGTATGAAAGTTTTGACTTGGTAGAGCTGATTATCTCTTCCTAATTATTGTAGTATCTCACTGTGTGCACAGATAGAAAGAGGCAACATGCATGAGTGAGTCTTCAGCAGCAAGACCACAGAGGCAGAAGTGGTTGACTGAAGGTTCTAGTTTCTGTGGCAATACATAAGCAATATATTGCTCAAATGGGGAGGATGAGAAACACATTCGTGTTTTGCTAGCAGGACTATAATGCTATGCTGAAGCTTTACCTTGTGCTGCTGGTGTTGTATATGTACATACAACAAAGGATAAACTTGTTTTAATCCCTCCTGCTTAGGTGATTAGGAATGTCATGGTTTAGAAAGAAGGTGGCAAATATGTAAATTGTTCAGTAGGAAATGTAAATGTCTTTAGATGACAAGTTCCTGTGGTGATTTTCCAGCAATGTAGACCTCATTTTATAAATCTGGTGTATTACAGTGTTTGTGTTCCTTCAAACTCAGCCTGTAACAGCATGCCCTCCTTTTGCAAGTTTTCTTGTTGTAGCCTTTTTAAGGCTACCTGACCTTGTCTTGGCTGCTTAGGCAGCCCTGTTAGATGATCAGTTTCCAGGCTTCTTGGCACTGAAAACTCTTGATCACAAACACTGCAAACTGTAGTGCCGTTACTGGTGCTAACTGTCATGGTTGCAACGCTGAATGTTATGCAGGCAGGCTGGCTTGTTTTCTTGGCCATATAAACTACTTACACCCTTTTGTAACTTGAAATGGCTCGGGTAATTTTTCTGCATGCCGCATGTGTATTTGCTAACATTTAATCTATTTTATAATGTAATCCAAATTGCTCTGTGGTTCTTGCTTGTACAGTTGGGCGAGAAGCAGGAGAGGTTGGTGGCACATAAGTGAGTTAAGCTTTTAATTCATAATTTTCCATTTTCCTCTATAAAATTGTTTAAAGAATGGTAAAAATAGGTTCTTATGGCCCCCTACCCTTATTAGTTTTCTTACTGTGCTGATGTAGTCTTCTATGAATAGTTAACTGTTCACTGTTAAACATTGTAGAATGATGCCAGGTTAAAAATAGTGATAGCTGGCTTATTAACTTTAATATTACTCAGCCACATGTGGCCAGTGTTTTGTCAGCACAGCAAATCCTCTAATGGATTGACATAATTTATGAGCAAAGGAAAATTATTCAAATGTGCAAGTAATGTATCTATTGCGAGGCTGATATGCTTATCAATTTTTTACAGAAATTCTTCAAGTCTTGCAATTCCCTGAGCAGCTGAGATCAGCAGGATGCAGGATTCCTAACACACCCTGCAGCTTGTTGTAGGGATGCTGGTGTTTAGTGGAAGGTGCTTTCCTGCAGTAGTTGGTTCCTTTCTTGGGGCTTTTTCTAGTTACCACCATTTGAAAACATACTCTTCAGGAAAGCATCTTTGCAAGGAAAACACCTTAACTGAAGAGTTCAACAAATCTGTTTTGACAATCATAGCAAATATGAGTATGAAGCAGACATATCAGAGCTGTGTGGGTTAAAAAAATCAGGGGGGGGAGGTGGTGGGGAAGGGTATTAAGCTTGGTAGTTCATTACAACCTTAAAAGTCATGCCTAGGTTCAAAAATGTGCTGTCAGAATTGTTTCGTATTTCTTAAACAGCTTTTTGCTGCTGTAGGTGCTCTGTACCGTACACCCACTACAGACATTTTAATGTGACTGTGGGTATCCATTGCAGAGCACCTGGGGGGTATTTTTAGTTGTCTAAGGACTTAAAGGGGCAATTATGTGTTATTGTGTGACTTGAGAAGTGTTGTTCCAGCTTGGTAGGAAGTGTTCACTAGACAAAACTTGGTAACCCCTCTACACCTTTGAAATCCTACTGTTCTAAATAAGTCATGTTGGCTGTTTGCTTGGGTGTTTGGATGAAGCAAATACGGAATTTGTACAGACAAGAAAATCACAAGAGTACTGCATGTAAATATGCCCCTGGATTCTGGCTGTTACAGAACAAAAGCACGTAAAGATTTAGTTACAAATATGTCTGAACTGATCTTGACTAGAACTGAGGAGGACAGGAGGAAGGGCAAAATGTAGTCCTTCATGATGTTCCAGAAGAGGTGGAAAGAAGCAGAGTACCAGTGGAAGGTGGAGAGAAAATGGAGCCTTCCTTAAGCATAATTATTGAGCTTTTTGGTGTCTGTGTAGTGGAGTTTGCAGACCTGTGTTTGCTGAGATGTATAACCTTTCCTATTTACAGTGTTAAAATGTCCGTCTCATAAAGGGCGATTTTGAGGCTCAGAAAGTTGTATGGGAGTAGTATTCAGTTGTTCCTACTGTCTGCTTGTATGCAAGGAAGCAGCATAGGATAATTCAGGCTAGCAAGAAGCTCAGGACTTCAGCCTTCTGCTCAAAGCAGTGTCAGCCTGAGGTCTGACCAGATTTCTCTGTCTGATTGGACCCTAAAACATCCAAGGATGGAAACTGCAGTCTCCCTAAGAAGCCTGTACTTCTATTACAGTGACCTCACTGTGGAAGTCTCCCTTATAAACTCGGACTCAGCTTTTGGTGTTTCAGCTCATTCCTGTTGTTTTCCATCCTCCTTCTGTGCCCCATAATGAAGAGCCTGGCTCAGGTTTTTGTAATTTAGAATTATAGAATTGATAATAAGGTTGGAAGAGACCTCCAAGATTGTCAAGTCTAACCACCTACAAAAAAGAAAAAAGGTCTTCATACTTGCTGGACAGCTGCTGTCAGTTGTTCAGTTTTCCTTTCTCAAAGCAGAATGAGCCCAGGTTCCTCAGGCTCCTCTTCATGGTGAATGTTCTGACCCTTTGACTGTCTTGCTGCCTCTCTACTGAATTTGTTCCAGTTGGTCATCTGTCTTGTTTTGGTGCAGCCAATACTGGACACAGGCTCTAAATGTAGTCTAACAGGTGCTGAGTAGAAGGAGATTATGACCTTTCCCTTGGACTGCTGGCTATGTTCCTGTCTGTGTAACCCTGCTGGCAGGGCACATGTGGCTGATGCTCTCTGCCAGGATCTCCTGGTCTCTTCCTGTGGAGCTGCTGCCCAGCTGCTCAGTCCTCAGTTTGTATTCTTGCAAGGGTTTTTGCCTGCTCCAGTGCAAAACTTTGCAATTGCCTTTCAGGAGTTCCATAAGGTTCCTGTTAGACCCTTTTTCTAGCCTTTCCAGATCTCTCTGTATGATAGTCCAGCACTTAAATATATTCATGGGTTCCTTCTAGTTTGGTATAAGCAGTGCCCTTTTAACTCCAAATCTCTTGTTTTATATTTTTAGCCTAGATTGTAGAATTATTTCAAAAAGAATGGAGAAACAGAGCAAGCGTGTTTCAAGGTGCTGGCTTTAATAAAAGCTGTCTTTCCTACGAATATGTGTACCTACATGAATTATTTAGTAAGTAAGGGATACCACACAGCACTGCTGTTACTAATGCATCTAAAAATTAAAAAGTAATTCCTTGTTGTATTTCAGGCATCCTAGGAACTTAATCCACCTGGGACCCATGCTGAACAACCAGTTGGTGTTTTATTGAATGAGAATTTTAGAGTTTGACTATCAGGCTTTTGCTGCCACCTAGAGTCAGTTGAACTCAGTATTTTGAACTTGTATTTGTTAGACTGCACAATTGGAAATATCTGTGTGTTAAGAATCATATATTTGTTTAGGTTGGGGAAGACCTTTAACATAAAGTCCAACCATTAACCAAACAGTACCAAGCCCACCACTAAGCCATGTTCTTAAGCTCCATATCTACATGACATGTGAATACCTCCAGGAATGATTATTCAACCTGGGCAGCTGGTTCTTATGCCTGATGACCCTTTCAAGAAGTTCTTCCTGAAGTCTAACCTAAACCTACCCTCGTGAAAGTTGAGGACATTTCCTCTTGTCATACTCTTGTTGCTTCTGAGAAGACACCAATATTCTACAACTACCTGAAATGAGGTTGTAGTCAGCAATATGGCCTCTGATCAGTCTCCTTTTCTTTAGACTAACTAGTCCCCAGCTCCTTCAGTTGCCTCTCACAAGGTTTGTTCTCCAGACCCTACACCAACCTTGTTGTCCTCCTCTGGGATCTCCTCCAGCACCTCAATGTCTTTCTTGCATTGAGCTGCCCAAAACTGAACCCATACTCAAGGTGTGATCTCTCCCCAGTACATAGAAATGATCACTTCCCTACTGCTGCTCACTATTTCTGATACATGACAGGGTGCCATTTGCCGCCTTTACTACCTGAGCACGATGTTGGTTTACATTTAGCTGATGATCTGTCACTACTATCAGGTCTTTTGCTGTCAAGCAGCTTTCCAGCCACTCTTCCCCAAGCCTGTAACATTGCACTGGGTTGTTGTGACACAAGGGCAGGACCTGGCACTTGGCCTTGTTGGATCTCATAAAACTTGTAAAGCTTGCCTCAATCTATTGATTCAGCCTGTTCAGATCTCTTTATAGGGCCTTCCAACCCTTAAACAGATTGAGACACCTGCCCAGCCTTAGTTTCATCAGCAAACCTCCTGAGGGTGCACTGCATCCCCTTGTCCAAATAATTATGGACATTGTTTCATAGTTCTTTTGGAAGTGTGCTCTAGTAAATTTCCTCTGGCAAGGCAGAAATTTGAGGTATTTTTAAATGTTTTTGCATACATACATACATAGAATCATTAGGGATCAGAAGGGACCTCGAAAGATCATCTGCCGCAGCAGGATGACCTAGACCAAGTTGCACAGGAATGCATCCAGGTGGTTTTTGAACATCTTCAGAGAAGGAGGCTCCACAACCCCCCTGGGCAGCCTGTTCCAATGCTCCATTACCCTCACTGTGAAGAAGCTGCTTCTGATATTTATATGGAACCTCCTGTGTTCCAGCTTGCACCCATTGCCCCTTGTCCTATCACTACATCACCTTGAGAAGAGCCTGGCTCCATAATCCTGACACCCACCCCTCACATATTTATAGACATTTGTNAGGATGCTGTTGGTCCTCTTGGCCACAAGAGCACCTTGCTGACTCATAGTTATCCTGCTTTCCACTAGGACTCCAGGTCCCTTTCTCCTCCACTGCTGTCCAACAGGTCAGTCCCCAACCTATGCTGGTCCCTGGGGTTGTTCTTGCTCAAATGTAAGACTACACTTGCCCTTGTTGTACCTCATTCAGTTTCTCTCTAACCATTCCAGGTCTTGCTGAATGGTAGGTAGCACAGTCTGCTGGGGTGTCAGCGACACCACCCAGCTTTGTGTCATCAGCAAACTTGCTGTCAGTGCAGCCTAATCCCTCATTCAAGTCATTAATGAATAGATTGAAGAGGACTGGTCCCAGTACTGATCCTTGGGGGACCCCATTAGATACAGACCTCCAGCTAGACTCTATCGCATTGACCACTACTCTCTGGCTTTTATCCTGCAGCCAGTTTACAATCCACCTCACTACCCAATCATCCAGTCCACACTGCCTCAGTTTGGCTGTGAGGATGGTATCTGAAACTGTCAAATGCCATGCATGAGCCAGTGTGTTATTAAAGCTGTAAGTTGGAAGAATCATTTGGGGAGCATTTTTAAAAACATAATTCTGTAGTATGCAAATATGTAAATGTTGCCTTATTAGTAGCTAAACATAGAAACAAGAAAATGTAATGAAGACTCTGGAACATTAAACAGAGTTAGAAGCTGTCTGATCTCACAAGGTGGTATGTCTGCTTGCAACATGAGTACTATATATAAAGTAGCTGAAGTTAGAAAAGCTGCTTGTGAGTACTGCAGATTCAATTAGTGTTTTAAAAAATTAAGGTGTTTACATAGACTTAGACAGTCTGCTTAAAAGCAGACACTGTCTCATCACTTCTTGTTTTAATAAACAAGCCGTGGGTTATAACAGAGGCTTATGACTGTCCAGTCAGTCACCTCAGCTATCACTGTGTATAGATTGCAGTGCAGCACGCAGACATCTGCTTCAGCTAGTAGAACTGTATATTGTCTTGTTTTATTAATCAGACCATATTAAGGAGGAATGAGATGCTTCAGTGTTAGCTCTGTAATGTACACAAGCACCAGAGGAACTGGATGCTTTGTAAACTTACAGAAAGTCTGTATTTTAAATAACAAAAATATATAGTGCTAGGTTAAAGGTCCCACTTTGTAGTAGGAGCAGTGATGGCATGAGAAACATGTTATCTTCCTTTACTTGGATTCACTTGCTGTAGTCTTCCCTTTCCTGAATATTGTACAGCTTTCAGTTATTTTCCCTCTTTTCAAATGTGACCGTCTAGTAATTTAAGAAGTGTTTCTATGTCTTAATTATGTATCTGTTGCTCAGCTTTGCCTAGAGTCAGTAAAACTGCTGCTGTCATCTGAATTATTTAACTGAAGTGGGGTATATTACCAGGCTTTTTAAAGCTGATGAGTTGGCAGTGCCTGAAGCCCTTCACTCTGGGCTGTCCTTTCTACCAACTCCTTGCAAATTTCCATCAGCTTTGCTGATTTGGAGCACCTGAAAGTTCATCTCATTTAAAACAGAAGCTCATCAAACTGCTTTAATGAAAAATATTATTACATGACAGGTTTTATGTGACAGTCTGATCTAGGATATGAATTACTAAATTATTTGAATTTAGAACCAATACCATATACCTTAGGTGACTTTTATAAAAATCCTTATGGAGTCTGGAAACTTGAGGACATCTTTTATTAAACACAAATGTGGTTAATAAGTAATGTAGTTACTCAGTTCCTCATTAAACATTTTTCAGATTCAACCAACAAACAAGGCTGATAAATATTTTTTAACTTCTTTCACAGGGTGACCTAAAATCTTACATCTGCAATGAGCAGGAACACATCAAAGGAGACTCACAAATAATGTTCCTACAGAGAATGGCATGTGAGATTGCTGCTGGACTTGCTGTAATGCATAAACACAGTTTTGTGCATAGGTATGCTTTCCAGATAAAAAAGTTCTGATGCACTCTGAAATTCATGTAGTTTCATTAAAATCTGTGTGCAGTGAAGGCTTTGGTTTAAAAAACTTTTGCCCAAGACATGAAGGTGCAGTAGTTAGGAAGATGCTAATCCAGCTGTGGTGGTGTGTTGTTACAGCTCCCATCTGGCTGAAAGTTGATCCACCTACTTATGTTTGCATCCCATAGAACACAACCTACTGCTAAGCCAGTCCAGAAGATGTAGTTATTTTATTAGTTCTTGTTAAATTTAAGTGTTTTTTTTTTTTCACTGGGGGGGCAGGATGTCAGAATTTTGTTACCTGCTGTGTTTTTAATAGATTATAGCATTTTAGAACTTCTGTTTGGTAGTGTGTTAGTAAAAATGAAAATACTGCCTTTCAAATGCAGCATGAGAGAAGCTGACTTTGGATGAAAACCTGGCTGAAACAGATGTTCTTTCACAGAATTATTGTTGAGGAACCTTTTAATCTTCAGTGATGGAAATGGTTAGATATAGAAGAAATAATGGGAGAACGATTTTGTTTAATTGAAGGACAAAAATGCTAGGTTTGTTTTTTAAGTAATGTTATTGCAGTTGATGCTGAAAGAATGGCAGTAGCTTTAAAAGTCTGAGTGGAAAAATGTATTCATCAAACTAATTGTTAAGAAATCTACCAAAATTAATTTATTTTGATTTTAAATGAAAAGGTGTTAAGGAGATGGAAGACATGAACCATAGATCTGTAATGACTAGAGTACTTGCTTCCCACACATGGCTTACTTTAAGAAAACCATAGGTATCAGAATTTAGTTTATTATGGTTTTATCTTGAGTCAGACTGTTCCTGTAGAAACAGCCCTTGAAGAATTCCTTTCAGCAAGATGGGAACTTGTGCTGGAGTTTCCTAATGTGCAGCTTGCTACTTAGAGAAAGCAGAGACCTTGTGTTCAGAGAGAAGCTGAACTATCAGACTGAAATCTTAAAAGATGCAAGTGTGAAACACCAGCAAAACCCTAGAGAAAACACCAGAGCTTGGACTCAGCTGGTGGGTGATAGGTAGAGCTTTCAAATTACATGAAAGTAGCACCAATTGTACCTGTGAAACTGAGTGATCACTGTTGTATTGCAGCAGTGTGGGTCTGTAGCTATTTAACGGTACATTTTCAGTGAAATAGTTAAACTCGATAAATACTTATTCTGTGGACCGGCAAGATTCTCACTGTAAATGTTTACTTCTAGCAACACCATCCTGATGCTGTCAGAGTAAGTGGTAAAGCTCCAGTATCAGTGATTTTGTTATTAGTGGTAAATTCAAGCAACAAAAATTTGATTTTCTTTCCCAGGATATTTATTTAAATCATATAAAACAAGCTGGGAAGCTTTGGGGCATACTTGAAGGCTACAAATATTTTTCTGGCCTGTGTAGTTCAATGTCTCTGGAAAGGAAAACATTTTCTTCTTTCTTTTAAGTAGGGGAACTGTGCGGCTCTGTTTGTATTTCAGAGACTTTAGTTTTTTAAGCCACACAGCAGCAGTGATAGAGTTGTTCTACTGCACTTAATTGCCTGGTATGCCTCTGTGAAACTGAGAATCAAAATATTTGAGCAATTAGTCTGCTGAGCTCTTTGCTGCCACAGCTACAGCTCTCTAGTAAGCTTGTGGCTTCATTAAACCTGCATAAATTTCTGAGTTTGCACAATGGGTTTTCTAAAGCTGTTTCTCAGTGGTATTGCTGCAGCACTGCAGGGTGTAAGGGCCCATGTTCTGGTTTATAGTGGAAACTGGAAACAACTGCTGTATGTATTCGAGAGCTTTTTCATTTGTTTATGAAAGACCTTTATGAAACACAGTATTTTTTCAGATGGTCTTTTCCAAAGACTGTCTGTAGTTCTAGGTTATTTCATGTATGGTTTTGTTATTTAGAGGAACTTCCGGTATGTGTAAGATAATTACTAGCTACTTAATATCTTATTGTAAATTGTTAAGCATTTAAACCTGATCTGAATTTTTGATAGATTTTGCTTATAACATTTAAAATGCAAGGCAAGTGCTGATAGATGTTTGGGTAAAGATGAACTTGCATCACTATGAACTGTGGATGTGACCTGCAAGAGGCGTCTATGTCACAGGATGATTAGCATGAAAAAATTGTACAGTTTGAGTGTATTTCCTTACTCTAGAAAGGTGACTACATTTTGAACTTTTTTATAAAGAACAGTGTAATAGCCTGGGATTTTTTTTGTAGAAAATCTTTAAACGTAAATGCCTTGTCACTGTGTTTAGCTTTCTTTGGATTCCATAACTGAGATTCTACTCCATTATGTGGCTCTAAATTGATTATTTTTGGAAAATGCAAGAGGGCTTTGTGCCCACAAAACAAATCTTGTCCAATGCCTACTTCAAAGAGAGGCCCTGTCAGTGATAGTTTTTTTCTGAAAGATATGTTTATGTAAAATGGTGTGTCTGCAGTATTCCAGTGAGAAATAGGATCAGTTGTTGGCTTGTATAGGTTATAAAACATAATGAAAGTGTAAGCAACAAAAGAACTATCTTGACATTGAGTTTGGATCAAAATAGTACTTTGGAAATTCATTTCTGTGGGTTTTGTTAATACACTGATTTTCTGGATTGCCTTGGGCTGGGTTAATTTTTTCCAAAGAGAATCAGAAAGGTAGTCTCAGAGCTCACCTTTCTTGCACCTATCTTGCTTCAGCATTTAGTAGGATTTAGGTCTGTGGGATTTGACCACAGCTCCTGTAAATAAAGTCATTGAAGTGTATATAATGTGGATGTTGAATCCTTAGCCCTGATGTTTTGTGTTACTAATCTGTTCCAGATGCTTGCTACTATAGCCTACAACTGTAATCCTTTGCTTTTTTTTCCTTTTTTTGTTAGAATTTTGTTAGGTTTTCATTTGATACATGAAGTTATGGCCTGACTGTTCCAAAAACTATCACTTCTGTTAACCCCCTTAATTTGCATTGAAGACTTCTTGGTTTGTTCTCATTGTTTCTTTGTTTGATTTTCCAGTGACTTGGCCTTACGGAATTGCTTTCTCACATCTGATTTAAATGTCAAAATAGGAGATTATGGTATAGGATTCAGTAGGTATAAGGTAAGGTAACATAGTCACATACCATTTGCTTTAAAGGATTTGTGGCCTAAATTGTAACAAGCATACTTTCATAGAATCATACAATCAT
>VZRI01003835.1:0-33505 GCA_013397515.1 Upupa epops
CTCTTTAATTTTTGCTTTATTAAAGAATCCATTCCTCATTCTCAGCTAAACGATGCCACGACTCCCCTCACAGGGGGGAATGGCACCACGGGTCCTTCCCTCTGCTTTCGCAGCCGTCGGTGCTGCCTGTAGATGTCTTGGATAGAACCGTGTGGAGCATCGCCTCCTGCCTCCTGCTCCGGGTCACAACCCAAGGGAGAAGAGGGAAGGGGAGAAGTGGATGAAGGGAGAGGAAGGGGCTTTATTACCCACTTTGTCGTTGAAATCAGTAATAGTTTAACTTATTTACCTGACAGGTCATTTGTTAATCATAGAATCACTGAGGTGTTTAGGTTGGGGAAGACCTTCAAGATCATCGGGTCTGGTGAGGCCACCTGGTCCTGTTTGGGGCCCCGCAGTCTAGGGAGGACATTGAGGTGTTGGAGTGAGGGCAGAGAAGGGCAGCAAAGCTGGGGAAGGGATTGGGGAGCGGGATTGATGGAGAGAGGTTGAGGGAGTTGGGATTATTCAGCCTGGAGAGGAGACCTTATTGCCCTTCACAGCTCCCTGAAAGGAGGCTGGAGAGAGGCCGGGGTTGGCCTCCTCTCCCAAATCACTGCTGACAGGAGCAGAGGAAATGGCCACCAGTTGCCCCAGGGGAAATGAGGAAGGATTTCTGTAGTGAAGGAGCAGTTAAACACTGGACCAGGCTGCCCTGGGACAGGTGGAGTCCCCATCCCTGGGTAGGGGGGGGGTTCAGTAGACCAGCAGATGCAGTATTCTGGGGCATGACCCAGTGGCCATGGCTTGAAGAATGGACGTGATGATCTCAAAGATCCCTTCCAGCCTTAATGCTTCTGTGATTCAATCCACCTATTGACACAACCATCCCAAAGCCACCGCTAAACCCTGTCCCTCAGCTTCACCCCTACACGACTTTGAAACACACCCAGACGCCGATACGAGTCTGGCATAGGACGTGGTGTGTATGCAGAGGTAGCAATCCGTTCAGTAACCCTCCAGACATGAGAGAAAGCACTGGAGCCAGAAGCCTCAGGTACCTCATCCCAGGAACACTAGCCCATACTGACTTGCTCAAGCGAGAGCTGTGGCTCCTGGCAGTGTCTGGGCAGGCTCTTGCGCCTGCACAGCCTCTCAGGGTGCTGTCAGCAGGGTGTTTGTGAGCATCTTCAAACGGCAAACAAAACCAGGCGCCCTCCTGCCGCTGCCCCTCGTTTCCAGCCGGCTGGGTTAATGCAGAATTGCTGCTGCGATGACTCGAGAGTGGATTTCATGGAGAAAGAGAAAGCTGTGGCGGCGCTCGTACGCACCCCGCGCCCAGAGGAGAAGGGCTTTCCATTCTAGTTGCTGTGAAGGGGTTCAGGGTACTTTAAACCCACGGTCTGCATTATCCAGACGCAGAAAGAGAGCCAAAACAGTGCTGCTGCCCTGAGCTGGTGGCTCCAGCNCGAATCCATCCCTCTTTCTCAGCTAAACGATGCCTCAACTGCCCTGAGCTGGTGGCTCCAGCTGACTGATGTGGAGTCAGGCAGGAGGAGCGTCGCGGTGCCTAATACGTGTGAATTAGCAAACAGGGTGGGAAGCAGAGAGAGGAACGACCCTGCCTTCAATCAAATCAAGTCAAAAGATGGCAGTTATCTCCATGTTAGACCCCGTGTTATCTCCTGGACCGAAGTGTAAGAGAGAATCATCATCTCTCTCCAGTCTATTAGACTGCTTTGTGTTCCCGAAGCCGAGCAGAGCCGGCAGCTCCTTTCGAAAACCCAGCGTCTGCGAGGAGGGTTTAAATAGCCTCCTCTAAACATTTCTTGGGAGAGTAAGCAGCTGCACAGGCAGCATCGGTTCTCTTCTGAAGGGAAGAGTAATAACCGTGTCAGGCTCAGGCTGGCGGAGCTCTGCTCCGGGACCAGCCCTACCGTTGAGCCAAAACCCCGCTTTAGGTTGCCAAAAGCATCAATAAACCTGTAAATCATTGCAGGAGTCTCAGGGAGCTGCGTGGGCTGCATTTCAGGGGATCAGCTCGGTTTAAGTAAGCGCAAGGTGAAGCAGAGCTAAAGGAAAAAGAAAACAGTTTGAAGTCCTTCGCTGTGGAGTCGGTGTTAAATTAGCTGCGGGGAGAGCAGAGCGGAACGAGGAGTCGTTGCCAACGAGAGGAGATGGTGGCCAGAGAGGCGAACAAAGGGTTTGTTTGTGTTAAGGAAAAGCTAGATGAAAGCTCAAAATTATTACGTAGGTTTTATAGGAAGTGTCACCTCAGCCTGGGTACTTGGCTCGGCGTTGCTCTCCGGGTCTTAGAGAAGGATAGAGCAGAAATAAAACAGGTCTAGGGGAAGCAGTGAAAATGATTAAGGGAATAGAAAGCTGCAGTGTGTGGAGAGATTAAAAGATTAGAACTATATATCTTGGGTGTTAGAGGAGTAAGAGGTAATGGTAGAGAGATATAAGAAACAGCTGGGTGTTTAGAGGCAGGAGCTGCTGTTCCTTGGGCAGGAGGCTCATAGGGTGGAATTAGAAAGCAACTGGTTTGGAGTTTGGGGTGCACTCGGCAGTGGGGCGGCAGGCAGGGAAGCACTGACTCATGGTGGTTGGGAAGGACCTCTAGGATCATCATGCCCAACCTTCAACCCAACAGCTCTGTGACCACCAGACCCTGTCCCACAGCACCGCGTCTACCGGCCTTTCGAACCCCTCCAGGGATGGGGACCCTACCCCCCCCTCCCTGGGCAGCCTGGTCCAGTGTTCACACTCCAGAAACCCTTCCTGATTTCCAGGCTGACCTTCCCCTCGTGGGCTCTAACCTATAATGGGTCAACACCATCACGGCCCTGAGCTCAGCCCAACCACGACTTCTCCAAGTCCGAGTGGCTCTAGGGCACCTTAGCTCATTCAGGGATTTGCTGCCTCTGCTCCTGAAGCAGCAGACTGTGGTTTGCAGAGACAAATACAATTCTACTGTCTCTGTGCTGAGACAGAGATCTGGGTTTCCTTCCCTTTATTTCTTTGGAACTAATGAAGTAGAAACTTCTCTGTGTGAGATCTGCAGCAACAGGCATTATCCCCAGTGCGTGGTTCAGTAGACGTCTTCCATACCTCAAGCAAGGCACTAGGGCTCTGCTAGGAGGCTGCTGTCACTGCTGCAGGAGGATGAAGAACATCTTTCTAAAACACATCTCCTCTCCAGCCTGATGGAGCACAATCAGCTGGATCCATGTCCACCGGCCCCGGTCTGTACTGGGACGGGTCAGACCTGCTCTGGCAGCTACCAGGAGGTGAACCCAGGGGACTGTGTTCGTGTGCTCAGCCTCCTAATGAAGACCCTGAGCTGCTCCCCGGGCTCTGTTTCGTGGAAGACTAATGGGAGGCTCTGCCATGGGCTCAGAGTTGAGATGTAAAGCTGGTCCTGCTCCTGGCACCTATTAAATTATATTTCACTGCAGCAAGAGCACCCTGGGCTGGGTGTTTCCAGGGAGTCGCTGCTCTTCTCCGCTGGTTAATCACTTGGCCTTTGGCCTCCTGCCTTATCACTGTGTTGAACACCTCCTGCAATTATGACTTGGGAGAGTTTTACTACTCAGTGACGCTATGAGTGGTTGTAACTTAACGTGCCATCCGTCTCTCCCCCACACCAGCCCCCCAGACACCCCCAAACGATCAGACACCTCTCTGCAAATATCTACAGAGCAACAACCTGCAGGACAGCTGCTTTGATCGATAACTTGTCCAATTTTCTCCTGTACAACATCCTCAGCCTCTCTTTTTCCCCCCCTTCCCAGCCCTTTGATATCAGACTTTTATAATCTAGAGAGTCACATTTACCAGTGCTGGTAAAAAGCAGTCAGATCACCTCATCCCTTTTCACAGGTCTCCTAAAAACGAATTAAGGCTCCACCAGACAAGCTGCTGGCGTGTGTGAACATCTGCCCGGTGCTTCGTGGGCTGCTAGAGGAGAGCGCTGAACCACCGGGCTGTGTCCTCCCACGTTCTGATGGCCCAGCCCTCTGCAGCCAGTGCACATTTGCTCCAGCTATGAAACGCTTCAGCACACCTTAAACACCAGCTTTTACTGCCCTCAGGGCACTGGGGGGGGAAGAAGAATCATAGAATCAGAGACTCTGCTGAGTTGGAAGGGACTGCCCAGGGGCATCCAGTCCAACCCCCCAGCACCAAGCAGACAGCTCTAACTGGAGCAGGCTGCCCAGAGCCCCAGTCAGCCTGAGCTTGAATGGCTCCAGGGATGGGGTCTCCACCACCACCTCTCCAGGAAGACACTGCTGTGCTGTTTGGGAGAGTTAGGGTTTAGGGAAGAGCTCTCTGCCTCCTCTGATTTCCCAGCCCACCAGGAGAAGCACCAGGCTGAGGTCCTGTAGGGGTCCCTGGAGGCAAAACACAGCGAAAGAGAATTTTAAACCAACTTGGCTCTGCTCAGCAGTCCCCAAAGCCAGGGTGCACTGATTTATGACAACCTCCCAGAGCTGTCTACAGACTGTTTGACAGCCCAGACAGACTCAGATTCTTAATAGCGAGCAGTGCAGACCCGTCCCCTTCCACCTCCAACATCTCCCCTGCACCAGGACCAGAGCTGGACATAAATCACCTGAGCCTGCGCCGGGGGAGTTATCTCCTGGCCTCCTGCAGCTTGTAAGGGCTGTTTCAGGAGATAGAATTAGTACCTTGATGCTCAGTATTGATCCCTGTTTGATTTATATTCCCTTGATCTGATTTCCTTCTCGGCATCATGAGCATAAATCAAAAGTAACACCCACAGGAGTCAGGAGTTTTGGTGCCTTTTAACTTGTGTGAGCGAGGCAGAGGTTCCTTAGCTCCAGACTCTCCTGGTGCAAAGGAGTTTTAAAAGACTAGTGGTCTGGCTCGCTGGGCTACAAACAGCCAGGTGCTGTGGGATGCAGTTGCCAGACTTCCTTTTGAATCATTTCTTGGACCTGGATTTGAGGGTAGGGGCTGCTCAGAGGGGTGGGGAAAGCCCCATCCCTGGAGCCATTCAAGCTCAGGCTGGCTGGGGCTCTGGGGAACCTGTTGCAGTTAGAGCTGCCCCTGCTGGTTGTAGGGGGGTTGGACTGGATGCCCTCTGGAATTCTCTTTAAATCCTGCTTTTCGATGATTTCAGGAGAGTGAATTCCTGGATTCTCTCACCCAGAGTGAGTTTTGCCCCATGAACCATCCCTACCTGCAACAGCCAGAAATCCTCCCTTTTGGGCTTCCATGCGGGGGATGAATTAAGTTTTCCTTGTGGGATATGAGCAAGGGAATTAGTAGGGACAATGAAAACCCTTCCGCAGTCAGATCCCCAGTGTGTAGTCATTCTTGTTGAGTTGTTTGGGTAAGAGGCACACAGAGCTATCACAGAATCATTAGGGATGGGAAGGGAGCTGGAAAGATCATCCAGTCCAATCCCCCTGCCACAGCAGGATCCCCCAGACCCAGTGGCACAGGAACACAGCCAGGCGGGGCTGGAACGTCTGCAGAGAAGGAGACTCCACAGCCCCCCTGGGCAGCCTGGTCCAGTGCTCCGGGACCCTCCCTGGGAAGAAGGTCCTGCTGATATTGAGAGGGAACCTCCTCTGTTCCAGCTGGCACCCAGTGCCCCTTGTCCTGTCCCCAGATGCCCTTGAGCAGAGCCTGGCTCCATCCTCCTGACACCCACCCCTCACAGATTTAGAGACAGGAATGGGGTTCCCCCCCAGTCTCCTATCCAAACCCTGCAGCCAGTTCTCATTGCCAAGAGAACCCAACAAGTACCCTTTCTCCTCCAGATTCAACGGCCACCACAGCCAGATCCCAGGGATGGGTCTGCCCTTGAGAGTGACCTCACAACATTCACTGCATCTTTCTAACACCTAAAACATCCATGAGCTCATCCCCAGACTCTCTCTCTTAAGTCCTGAGGAGCTGCTGTGTAGGGAAGAGAAGGAGGAAGAGTGGTCCTCACGCACCGTTTCTCTTCATCGTGGATGTGTGCTGAGGGTTGAAGACGGTCTGGGGGGATCCAGCTGGATTCTTCCAGCGTGGAAGTCCACTCCAGGTAATAGAACTGGTGTGAAAAATTTATAAGGGAGAAAGCTTCCAGGGGGTCCCCTGGCAACGCTCTGCAGCAACACGGAGAGGCTGAAGAGACTGATGGAAGAAGTAAGTGTGTCTAAGCAAAGGCCATGGACCGTGAAAGGCTTTGTAGGGGAAAAGGGCCCCCTGAATTCAGCTCTGTAGGGGGTTTTGGGCTGCCAGGAGGGTTGTCAGGAGTAAACACACTGACCGCTCCTCTTTGCTGCTCCTTCGTGCCCAGGGATCCTCCTTCCTAGCCCCGTCTGACAGGGCACAGAGAGGGTTTTTAGTCAAAGCCATGCAAGATGGAAGAAACCCCACAGGTTTGGAATCAGAAAGGTTATGAAAGCCAGGACCTGGGGTTGTAGAGCCAATTATTGCCCCGGTATTAGCGGTACCATCACCCGTTCAACATCTCTATGTATGTAAATACTATATATATAAATAAAATACACCTGCAATTCTGTATTGATGTGAAATACATATTTTATATAAAATATAATAAAATCATATATTTTATCTCAAAAATGAAGAGTCTCCACTTTCTTTCTTGGGCTCTATCCCAGCTTCTTGAGTCCTTTCCCTTAAATGATGGACCAGACGGCTGTGCTTAGCCCTCAGGTAACTGAACAATGAGGTGAAAGAAGTGCATCTGCATGACGATGGGCTGAGACCCCATCAACCCAGCTCCTCAGAGCCCCTGGAGTTTTCAGCTGGTTTTATATCACTACCTCAAGCTTGGAGAGAGCCCTGCGGTTGGGATGGGTTGTGTCCCAGCGGAAGGTGTGCTGAGGGTGAGCTGAAGGGTTCATAGTCTGGAGAAAAGGAGGCTGAGAGGAGGCCTCGTTGCATTTATAATTACCTGACAGGGAGGTTGGAGAGAGGTGGGGGTGCACTCTCCTCCACAGTTATGAGTGATAGAACAAGAGGAAACCACCTCAAGCTGGACCTCCCCAAGCCTAACCCTCCTCAAGAGGTTGGACATCAGGAGCAGTCTTTTCCCTGACAGAGTGCTCAGGGGTTGGAACAGGCTGCCTAAGGAGGGAGGGAGTCTCTGCCCCTGGAGGGGTTCAACCACCGAGTAGCTGTGGCCCTGGGGAACAGGGTTGAGTGGGCAGGGTGGGGTTGGGGTGATGGTTGGACTGGGTGAACTGGGAGGTCTCTTCCAACCTTAATAATTCTGTGAGCCTAAGAAACCAGTTACTCTCGAGCTTAATTGTTCTTTAAGATTGTGCCATTGGCTAAACTGGGTTTGGAGAGCATTGGGGGGCCGCAAGGGTTCATGATTTTAATATCCTACACCAGGACCTTTGTCTGTTATCGAATCCAAGAGGAGAGGATAGAAAACCCCATCCAACCACCGGCCTCCACTTCCACAAGCGACATCAGACGGAGTAGAAAGAGAAACAGGGATGCAAAGAGGTTTGAGATGAGTTCTGCTCATCGCCGAGGGGCACGGGATGGGAATAGGAAGGGCTCCCTCGGATGAACGTATGCCCAAGGTCACCCGTGCGACTGCAACCGTCACCAGCAATCAGATTAGCGCCATGTATTATTCAGTGTTTATGAGGGGGAATGTGTATGGAGCCCGCCAGGCAGCTTTGATCCCCTTGAAATGTTTTCTGAATGCCATTTGGGATTCCCACCGAGCCCAGGCGCTTGTGCAGCATCTCTGGCTCACGTTCCCCCTGTCAGCAGAGTTATAATTACCCGTCTCTCTTCTTTCTGCACGGGCACGCACGTGGGTTTAATTGTTCTGCAGTTGGTTACCACGGAGTGGCTTTTTCTTGCCCCTGAGTGTTATTCTAGGGAAAATAATGAAAAGTAATACTTTTAATTGAAGGTCCCAAGTGCTTTCCCAACGCTGGTTCATTAGGCTTTGCTAGAAATCGGTGAGGGCTGTAGCTATAGGCAGTACCCGGCCGGTGGCTGAGCGCTCTGCACCCCGTAGGATGCAGCGCGGCGCTGTGAGATAGGTAGATAGCCTTGCATAATTTATTCTTTATTTAACAATCTTGTTCTAGAGAGCTTTTAAGTCTTTTCTCACTCCCTTCGTGTTCTGAATGGATTTGGCTAAATAATCCTACAAATACATTCAGGGTTAGGGGGGGATTTTTCTCAGCTCTTTGCAGAAGGAGGGAGGGAGGGACTAAGGGGGATTTAGTCATGGAATCACAGGATAACCCTGGTTGGAAAGGAGCTCCCAGAGCACCCAGCCCAACCATCCCCAACCAACAAAACCCCTCAGGGCCTGAGAGACTGACAAACACAGCCTGACCCCCTCCCTGCTGCCACTCGAGCAGGGCGGGAAGCACCATGGCTACAGGGTTCTTCAACACCTCCAGGCAGGGGGACTCCACCACCTCCCTGGGAAGGCCCTGCCAGTGCCCAACCACTCTGGCTGCAGAGAATCTCTGCCTCAGAGCCAGTCTGACCCTCCCCTGCCTCAAGTGCAGAGCAGTGCCCCTGCTGCTGGCAGCAGGCACCAAGGAGAAGAGGCCAACAGCCACCCCTCCACAACCTCCCTGCAGGGAGCTGGAGAGGGCAGTGAGGTCCCCCCTCAGCCTCCTCCACTCAGAGGAGTGACAGAGTCAGTTACAAAATGAAAGTTACACTGTGCAGGTTTGCTGAGTCAAATGTGAATGAAGAGAGAAACGGAGCGAGCATCAGCTGCTTAAGATGTAATGGGTGCATTAACACGTAGACAGGAGTAGAGGATGGGAGTCCTGTGACAGCCAGAAGGAGCTCACTGGGGAGGGCAGGAAGATATTGGCTGAACAGCAGCCTCAGTTTCCTATTATCAGAGCAATTAGTCCAGCTGAAGGAGCTCTCAAGAAAAGTGCTGAGCTGTTTGAAACTGGTGCAGACCCAGACCTGGGAAACAAACCATCCAGCAGGAAAGAGTCTTCCTCTGGCACAGGGCTCCAGAAAATGCTCCTTTCCTAGCAGTTTTGTTTATGGCTCTTGACAGTTAAATCCTGACGCCCAGTGCTGTGACTGGTACAAGGACCTTGCTCTTTACTACTTTTACTTTTCCACGTAGGAGGGCAGCAGTTAATAAGGAAAAGCCTCTTAGAGTGGACAAAGGGCCTTCTTTATTCCTTCTTTGTGAGAACTGAGCAGAAAAAGGCTCTAGGAGCTTTCTCTCATCCAACTTAGTGATGCTCTTTGCTGGTGGGAATATTTCTGCAGCTCCCTGGTTTCCTGTTGCCCTCCTGGGTACCCCCAGGCTTGCCTGTGGAAAGCTATAGGAGAGAGCGAGCTTGAATCAGGAGGAGAATTCAGCTGACCAGGACTGCATCAAAATCCAACTGCATGCAAGGAGCAGCCTCAGCAGCACCAATCCCGATGCAATGCCTGGATCCCCACAGGTTGGAGTCGCCATCCAGTTCAAGCTACATCTGGATCTGCTTTGTAAGGACCCTCTGCTGGTCCTGAGCAGAGGTTGCCATCTCCTCCCCCACCATGTTTAATCCCATCTGCCATGATAGGACAAGGGGCACTGGGTGCCAGCTGGAACAGAGGAGGTTCCCTATCAATATCTTCCCAGGGAGGGTCCCAGAGCACTGGACCAGGCTGCCCAGGGGGGCTGTGGAGTCTCCTTCTCTGCAGCCGTTCCAGCCCCACCTGGCTGTGTTCCTGTGCCACTGGGTCTGGGGGATCCTGCTGTGGCAGTGGGATTGGACTGGATGATCTTTCCACCCCTAATGATTCTGTGATCCTATGAACAGCCCCCATCCATCTCTCCTTGGTCCCTTCCCTGGTGAGGACACACAGCCCTAGGGGTGTTTACTGCTACTGGACTTGAGCTCAGTGTAAGCGGGCAGGCAGCAGCTCTAAGTGCTCCTGCAATCATATTATTGCTTACACAACCATTGTACTGCACTGCGGGATAAAAAGCTTCTCCCACATCAAGTGCAGGAGCCAGGCTCAGTCCCTATTGTACCTCCTCACTTACTTTATTAAGTTTACTTCAGCGCTGCTCTCTCTCTGCCCCTCTGTGCCCTCTGCTGTGTGTACCAAATCTTATTGACATTTTCATATGAAATTATTATGACAAGAAGATATTCCTCTCGCTAAGTAATTTGTTTTATTCCGAGTAAAATTGGAAGCCGCAGAGAGAGGGAGGAAAAAAAACCACCAAACCCACCCAACCAACCATTATGAAAGATTAAGACGACGGAGCGACGCAGCGATGCCGCCTGCTGCAAGAGGAGTTATTATTTTGTCGGAGGCTTCACCCACCGCTTCCATCTGAAATGTTGAAGTGCTAAAGCCAACAAGTTAGAGAATTAAATTTGAGGGCGATGAGAAGAGTGTCGTGCACACAGGGAAAGGGAAGGAGTAACAGCAGACACAAGGGATCTCAAAGAGCTGTGGAGGAATCGCTAGGTGGGTACCCGGTCCCCACTGTGCTTGTTCAGGGCAGCTGGGATCGGGCTGTCATTGACTTTGGGATGCAATTCATTCTGCTAAAGCCGGGTTTGTAAGGACAAGGAATTTCTTCAAGGGTGTGTTGAAAGAGGTTTGTCTTGTTCTGATGTCTCGCCTTCTCCTCGTGACAGCCTGAGGATCCCGAGCACGCCGTTCCTTGTGCTTTCCCACCCTCCGCTTTCCCTCTTCAAAAGCTCTTGAGATGCTCTAAGAGCCTGAATAAGCTTCTGCGTCCTGCTCCGGGACAGGCAAACCTCAAACACGGAAAGGAAGGTGACCTGATGAGCAACAGTTCATCTTTCAAAGGCAGCCTGGGCAATGCAGCTCGTGTCTGCTGTTGGAAGCAGCTGCTAGAGGTGATGCTGTGGCAGGCAGTAAAGCTCCCGTGCTTTGGCGATGCCTCCCTGCTTCTAGGGCAAAGCCAAGCCCACAGCTGTCTGAGTAACGAGGAGCATGGCTGCAAAGGGAAGGAGTATTTTACATGAGATTTATGGACCTGGAGGGTCACCAGCAGAACTTGCTGTTGGGGGGGGTTCATTTCCCCTGGCAGTGGCTGAGGCTCTGGGCAACGTGGTCCGGGGAGAGGTATCGCTGCCCTTGGCTTGGGGTTGGAGCTGGATGATCTCCGAGCTCCCTTCCAGCCCAACCCTAGCCAGACAGAGGTTCTATGATCCTGTGATGTAAGAGATGCTCCCTTTTGTGTAAGAACAACTAGCCTCAGCATTGCTCCTGCTGGCAATTAACCCAGGGAGCCGGAGCAGCACAATTCAAGCCACTCTTTGTCACGAGAATATCTTCAAGGGTAGCGTTGCTGTTGGCTCTGTGGACACAGAATCACTCCTGACGTGGAAGGGCTATTTTGTGCCCAACTTCAACACAATTGTCTTTGTTCAAACAACCTTGGTGCCAGAGAAAGGAAGCAGCTACTTCATCCTGCTGCATCGGGGCATCACAGGAATGAAATGTCAGGGGGGGTTTCTTGTCTGCCTGTGGTCTGAGCTGCCTCTGTCTGACTCTGGAGGCCAAGGACTCACATCTTCATGGTCTAACTTTGCTCGAGTAAGGTTAAACGCTGCAGTGCCAGTGGCTGGGAAGAGACAAACATCAATTTCTGAAATCCAGTCGGGCTTGTACTGCAATAAGCTGCTCGGTGCCTGGCGTGGAGTGACTGTGCCACACTGGCTTGTGTCACACAGCTCAGAGAAGCCTGAGGATTACCTGTACACGTCTGCTCAAATAACAGCCTAACAAAAGCCTTCCCAGGCAGCACGAGTCAAGGCACAGCCCTCTGTGCAGACCTAGCAGATCACAGTGACCCAAACGCTCACGTGAATTCTCAACATGAGTTGACAGAGGAGCCTCAACCTGACTCAGGACTCTGCTGGGATGCAGTTTTTTTACCCAGATTCACTGAGGCTGGCAGAGACCTCGGAGCTCCTCCAGCCCAGCCCAGCACCTAACATCACCCCAGTGGCCACCCCAGGGCTCTCAGGGCCACAGCCAGGCTGTCCTTCAACACCTCCAGACACAGGGACTCCCTCACTGCCCTGGGCAGTCCAGTCCAGGCTCTGAGCACCCTTTCCCTGAGGAAGGGCTTCCTGACAGCCAACCTCACCCTCCCCTGGCAGCTTCAGGTCCTGCCCTCTCATCCTGGTGCTGGGTGCCTGGGAGAAGAGCCTGACCCCCACCTGTCTGGTGATGAGTTTCCTAGCAGCAGTCACTTCCCTTGCTAAGCAGTAAGGCCATTCCTCACCCTTTAGAAGAGACAGTGCAGGCACTCCAGAATCTGAAGCACCCCATCTTGCTTAGCTTGACAGGAGGACTCTTCCCACCAGTGTCGACTACAGATAAACCAGGTAGAGTCAGTGCTGAGGGCTCCCTTCTGGTCTGGACTGACATTACAGACAGAGCCAGCTGGTAGAGGATAAAGCTGCCTGTTCAGAAGCGATGCTGTGGATGGGGTGTTCTCACTCTCTAGAGTGATACCCATCACGGAGAGCAGCACTTGCCTTCCTCTGCCCATCTCTGCTCCTCAAGAAGGGGGGATGCAGGGCTTCCACAGTCAGCCACTTCCCCTCTCTGTCCTTTTCTCCTTCGTTAGCCTGGAGCAGTCGTGTTCTCTCTTCACTGACGGAGGCAGGAAGGAGAAAAGGCAGGCTCCTGCTTTGTGGGGAAAGAGAATTCTCAGTACTTGTAGAGCTTGTGGAAAAATCCAAGCCCTGCTGCCTGTGAGGCTTAGGCACTGGAGCTGAAGTATTTGGCCAAGAGTTAAATAAAGAATAAAGGAATCATTAAACACTGAAGTTGATCTATTTCCTGCAGATCTTCCCCATTATGAAGGCACCCAAAGGATTCTCCTGTGTAAGAACCAGCGTGCCAAGCCCCCCTAACAGATGGAATTCGATCGCAGTCTCCTTTTAATCTTGGGATGCTGACCTCGATTGCGGAGGTATTACTTGTCATCTCCTCCTGGCACTGATCTAGCTCCTCTTAGCATCTCCCTCTTGAAGCTAAACAGTGCCGACTCCAAGTTGAATAGATAATAGACAACTGAAAGGGCTAGCTCATTCCTTTCCAGGCTCATGGGAGAGCAGCAGCATCGCCCGTAGGAGCCAGCTGGGGAGTTTGGACTGGCTGTGCTCCTAAAGCATTGTTAGCATATTGAAGCCTAACTTCTGTGGGTCTGTGATGATGAAGTTTTGAAGATGAAAGATTGGCCTGTAGAAATTACATTCTGGAACAGCCATGAAATATTAATCCTTGGGTGCCTGAGAGATTTGGGATTAAAATTTATGATGTGGGAACGTCGTCGGGCTCCCTGCACATCAAAGCACCGATTGTCTCGCTAAATGCAGCTGCAGTGGGGCAGAGAAAACAGGGCAAGGGGGAGAGCTGAGGGCAAAGTGTTATCTTCCAGTGACCTCCCAACCCCTGCAAGGGGAGGTCGGCAGGCTGTTCCCAAGGGCAGGGAATGATAGGGTGAGGGGTCCTGGTTTGAAGCTGGAGAAGGGCAGAGGGAGGCTGGACAGGAGGCGAAAGGGCTGGAAGCTGAGGGTGGGGGATCCCTGGACCAGGCTGCCCAGAAAGGGGGTGGAAGCCCCATCCCTGGAGCCATTCAAGCTCAGGCTGGCTGGGGCTCTGGGCAACCTGGGCTGGTTAGAGCTGTCCCTGCCTGTTGTAGGGGAGTTGGACTGGCTGCCCTTTCTAGATCCCTTCCAACCCTAGGGTTCTCTGATCTTCAAAGAATTGGTGGTGTTTTTAGTGGAAGTCCCAGAGAGGCAGCCTGGCCAGGGCACAGCCACAGGAGGGCAGCAAGGAAGCATCATCCTCTCCTACTGGGAACTCACTGGTACCCCAGGGCACCACCCCGCCCAGCTCAGGGATCGGAACCACCTCTCTGCGTGCTGGGAGAGCAGGGAGGGAATCAGAGGAGCTGGCTCTGCTCTTGGGATGCTCTGAGTGAGACCTTGGAAGAGATAGAGAGAAGAGGAAGAGCTGGTTTCTTGGCCAAATTGGCAAAGCAGAAAAGAGCAACCAGCTGGGGTGGAAGTGGAGTGAGAACTGCGCTGATGTTTGCAGCGGAGGGGAGTAGAAAAGGCATCGTGGCTGAGGGCTGCGAATTGATTCAGATGCCAAGTTCCCCTTCATAGTTTGAAGTAAAATTGAAGTGAATCCGAAGGTTAAAGGCTGCTTTCGGTGTGTGTTTAAAAACACCCTCAACCTGCTGCTCCTCCTCAAGGTGAACCAGCAATCCAGACAGATTTACCCTGCTTTTGGTTTATTTTTACTGCTGCTGTTTTTTAACCAATAAAACCAGAATTCATGGGGAGTTTAAGGCATCCAGCTGTGAGCATGAACCTCCAGCCCAACCCTAGGTGTTATCTCAGTTCCAGAAGGGCACAGAGCTGCTGGAGGGGGTCCAGTGTAGAGCAACGAGGGTGATGAAGGAAGGAGAGCAGCTCCCTGCTGAGGCGAGGTTGAGGGAGCTGGGGCTCTGGAGCTGGAGAAGAGGAGGCTGAGGGGGGACCTCATTGCTGTCTCTCAATCTGTGAGGGGAGGGCGTCAGGAGGATGGAGCCAGGCTCTGCTCAAGGGCATCTGAGGACAGGACAAGGGGCACTGGGTGCCAGCTGGAGCAGAGGAGGTTCCCTCTCAATCTCAGCAGGACCTTCTTCCCAGGGAGGGTCCCGGAGCACTGGAAGGGGCTGCCCAGGGGGTTGAGGAGTCTCCTTCTCTGGAGACATTCCAGCCCCGCCTGGCTGTGTTCCTGTGCCACTTGTAAGTGCCCTTCCACATCATCTTGACCTCCTGGTAAATGCGCTGGAGCTCACGCAGGTTTTTAAATGATATTTTCCTTTTCACTGCTGAGCGAGGTGTCTGAGATGACTTCAGACACAACTGTGGGATTAGAGCTCGTGTGCAGGCAGGCTCTGAAGTTACTATGGAGCTGTAAATTCACCTCCCAGTCTATTCAGCACTAACATTGCTCACACAACCCTTCCCACCCATCACCTCCAGCGCTGCACGCTGGAAGCCGCTGCGGCAACTGTGATGCTGAGAGAGCCAGCCCATCCAGCAATGCTTCTCCATCGGGCCACGTCGAGCTATCGGGACTCACGGGACTGCTGCTGATTGATTGATTTAACCCAGTTCTTCCAGCCAGAGTCACCTCCAGCACCTGAGATCCAGTTTGTCACCTCATCCCTTTGGAAAGGCTCTGTCACTACAGCACCCCAACAATTCACGCTGGCTGGGGTGCTCTTGGCCAAATCTGTTTTCAAACAGGTTTCTATTTCACCAGCTGAAGCTCGGGGAGGTGACTTCTCCTTCGCACGCTGCTTCTCCTGCCGGATGGAAGCGCCGGGCTGCTGTAGATGTCTTGAAGAAAGGAAAACAGATATTTTCCTGGCAGCTCCGCTCATTTCTTCTGGGTTTTGGGGATGTTCCAGTGTGTAGTAGCTCACCCCAGATTTGTTTTCAGAATACAGGCTTCTCCAGATGAAGTTTGGAGTCTGCTGCTCCACGGAGTTTCCGCTGCCAGGTTAACGCTACAGGCAGCCCCAGAGATTTTGTTCAGCCTGTCGTTTCTTTACCAAAATACTGAAGCTGGTGTTTTTCTCAGCTCTCTCTGCCGAAGTGACACGCACCGAGTGACAGATGACTGTCATTTTGCATCACTGATTGCCATCCAAGAGCCCCGAGCGAGCGCTCGCAGGCAGCTGCCTGATGCAGAGCTTCCCGGGGAGATGGGCTCTGTGTCGCTGCCTCGGCCAGCACAAGTGTGCCTGGTGGGAAAGGAGCTGAGGGTTCCAGAAAAGACCACCATCCCGTGAGCAGGCCAGGCAGCATGCAGAGCTACAGGCTAGGGGGAAGAGTGGCTGGAGAGCTGCCTGGTGGGAAAGGAGCTGAGGGTGTTGGTTGTTGGTCTGGATCAGGAATGGAGTAAACAGGAGGAGGAGGGAGGTGATGGAGCCCTGGAGTCTGCACTCGTGAGACTGCACCCTGAGTACTGGGTCCTGTTTGGGCACCACAGTATCAGGAGGACATTGAGGGGCTGGAGCAGAGACTGAGAAGGGAATGAGGCTGGAGAAAGGGCTGGAGAACAGGGCCTGTGAGGAGAGGCTGAGGGAACTGGGGCTGTTTAGTCTGGAGAGGAGGAGGCTGAGAGGAGACCTCAGTGCTCTCTACAGCTCCCTAACAGGAGGTTGTAGTGAGGCTGCTGCTGCTCTCTTCTCCCCAATCCTAATGCCAGGGTGAGGGGCAATGGCCTCAAGCTGGGTCAGGNGGAGGGGTAGAGTGGATCTGAGGGAGAAACTCTCTCCTGAGAGAGTGGTTGGGCACTGGACCAGGCTGCCCAGGGAGGGGATGGAGTCCCCATTCCTGGAGGGGTTTAAAAACCGAGCAGCTAGAGCCCTTGAGGCCATTGTCTGGGGGTTGGGGAGCTGCTGAGATGATGACTGGACTTGGTGATGCTGGGGGTCCTTTCCAGCCATGAGGATTCAATGATTCTATAACTGAAGATGCAGGAAGCAAGACTACTACTTAGTTATTTTTTTGGGGGGGCTTCTACCGCAGCCTGGGGAGCTGGGAACAGGCAGGGTTTGGGCAGGAAAAGAGATGGCAGGAGCTGGAAAGCTTTTCCCTATCTGTCAGATGCTCCAAAGGAGAGTTGCCAGCTTGCTGCTAATTATACAGAGTTCTCCTACCATGAGGGCCAAAAGGGATTGAAAGAGACTTTTGATCCTGTCGAGCAGTTTTCATTGTCTGAGCCTAACTGAAATTAGTCTTTGGACCTATTTCTAGTCTCTTGGAAACTCAATCTCTTCAAGGAAGAAGCCTAATAATAAATCCTTATCCCAGCCAGAACTCAGCCTAACAAATAAAAATGATTAACCCCCGAGCTGAGAGCAATTGCACCCAATCCAGATGTGGAAGCTCTTTAAAAAGCCCAGGGTTTTGAGTGTCTTTCTGTGCTTCTGCAATTTCCCTCTGTTCTCTCTCCAGATTTTGAAGGGTTTGTAAACATTTCAGCTCTCTGTTTCCTCTTAATGCCCTGTGTTTTAGCCATCAGGCAGTGCGGGTTGGGGTTTCCAAGTGAATATGCCCAGAACTAGAAATATATTCGATTGTCATTCATTGAAAGTCAAAATAAAAGGGAAATAGCTGATTTTGGGGGTTTTTGGGGTAAAAGCACAAATCCTGGGTCCAGTTTGGGGCCCCACAGGATAGAGAAGACATTGAGGTGATGCAGTGCGGGCAGCAAAACTGGGGGAGGGACTGGAGAGCAGGTCTGGAGGGGAGAGGCTGAAGGAGTCAGGATTGTTCAGCCTGGAGAAGAGGAGGCTGAGAGGAGACCTTATTGCCCTTCACAGCTCCTGGAAAAGAGGCTGGAGGGAGGCTGGTGTTGGCCTCTTCTCCCAAATCACTGCTGACAGGAGCAGAGCAAATGGCCACCAGTTGCCCCGGGGGAAGGTCAGTTGGAAATGAGGAAGAATTTAGTGAAGGAGCAGTTAAACTCTGGAACAGGCTGCCCAGGGAGGGGGTGGAGTCCCCCTGCCTGGAGGTGTTGAAGAACCCTGTAGCCATGGTGCTTCCCACCCTGCTCGAGTGGCAGCAGGGAGGGGGTCAGGCTGTGTCTGTCAGTCTCTCAGGGTCTGAGGGGTTTTGTTGGGGTGGGGATGGTTGGACTGGGTGCTCTGGGAGCTCGTTTCCAACCAGGATTGCTTTGTGACTGTGATCTCCTGCTCTTTGCTTCTCTTTTCTGTGGAAGTGGGTGCAAGCTGAACCATGGCACCAGCTGAGGCAGCATCTTGGCTCGTAGCCTCCTTCCCATTCCTTCACATCCCATACAGCTCCATTTCCTCCCATTATCCCACCATCATCCCAAGCTCTCTCGGCACGGCAGGATTCTATTCAGGATATCTTGACTTGTTGTTTTATTTTCATTGAGGACGATGGGTGGGTGAGGAGGACGGATGTTGATTCCTCCTGCCTTAAAGCTGGCAAAGAAAAGAAAGCAGCTGAAACCGAAGCAAATCGCACTACTAATCATATTTTCGTAAGCAGTGCTCTGCAGCATTACAGTCACAGACTATATTTGTAATTTGGTTTATATGAGCAACAGTTTAAGTTGAGGAAAATTGGTTTCCTTTTCAAAATGTCATGTTTCTCATTTTCTCCCAGGATCTCGGGCTGCTCCGAGCTCTTATCAGCCTTTAAATCATTCACAAACCCAGTCCGTAATTAAAATGTCATAAATCCTCATGAATCAGTTGAAGGGGGGGTTGATTTGTTCTAAAACACCTTTAAATAAAATAGAAAGCTGGCTAAAACACCAGATAACACACACAAGTGAGAAGCAAAGGGAAGATAAACCCACCCGAGCGGAGCTGCGTGGTGCTGCAGTCAGACTTGAGATGGGAACCACGTCGTCTTCTCAACACAAGGACCATGGCTCTGGGCTCCTCCAAGCAGGACTGAGCGGGCTTCCTCTCCAGGTATGGATGTCCTGGTGGCTTTTTAACTCGTTGGTTTGGCTTTGTCCTCTGCTCCTGTGAGGGGTGGACAATCTTCTCTGCTGAAGGATCAGGGGATCTCCCGGGGGCTGGATGCTTCCATCCCTGGTGGTGTTGGAGGACAGCCTGGCTGTGGCCCTGAGTGCCCTGGGGTGGCTGCTGGGGTGCTGTTAGGTGCTGGGCTGGGCTGGAGGAGCTCAGAGGGTTCTGCCAGCCTCAATCAGTCTTGGATTCTCACTACTGCCAGTGGATTTGCAGGTTTGTAAACTGTCCTCAACTTCTTACATTCTACTTATTACACTGACATAAGGAAAATGAGTTAGACATAAGGATCTAGGGACTCCAGCAGCAGTTCCTCTCCCTGACTTGTATTTCTTAATGCTTTAGCACTCACTGCTCTGTGTCCTACACTGAAAGCCTTCAATTTCCAACTGTTAGTAGTTACTTTTGCTTTGCATTTTTATCCTGGGCAGCCTGGTCCAGAGCTCCGGGACCCTCCCTGGGAAGAAGGTCCTGCTGAGATNTTCCTTAAAGCTACCCCTACAAGTGGCATGAAAATACAGGGGTCTATAGTGTGACAGAGGCTGTGCTTGATTGCTAGTAATGGCATTTAGATTTATTCAACCTGGGTGGCTGCCTGCTCCGTAAGTGACAGAATAAAGGGAGAGAAATGAAAATTAAACCACAGAGAAATGAAATGGAAAAGAGCTGACCCCTGGGCCCCGCCAACATCTCTGCTTCCTGCAGTCCTAGCTGCAGATAGAGTAAAACACCTCGAGTCATATAGGAAACAGCAACTCAAGATGCCACCCTGGAGGGAATCAAGCATCACTCTTGCAGAAGGAGAGCTCCAACGGAAAGATATTGGGCTTCTTTTGCTCAGGATTTTCCTGCCTGTTGGAAGCCAGGACTGAAAAGTTATGACAAGTTTTAATCCTATTGCTTCCTAGAAATTTACCTTCAAGAAGAGGAGGGGAGGGAAAAGCAGCTTCTGGAGGATGAGGACTATGACTGCCCTGCTTTGTGAGAAAGAGAATGCCTTTTTCTTGGAAAGGCAGGGAGATCAGGCTCCTTATGTCTTTCTATTAAACTGTGCTGCAGCCTCGTTCTCCCAGGTTACGGGATGTTGACAGACTCTCTGCATATGGATTTCTCTTCTCCTGCCAGCACCAGGCTGGATGAAAGCCCAGCGGTGCATTCTGCTAAGGAGCTTATACATACAATTAAGTTTAATTGTCAGCAGTTTTGATACTTGAAACTCAAATGGAACCTGGTGCCATTTCCACAGCTTAGAGTCACCTGCACCCTGGGAGGATGCTGCTGGTAGTAAAATTAGGGGCTTGTACTGCTAAAATAGCAGCCAGTTGTGAGGACAAATCCTGCATAAGCAGGTTGTTTCCTCCCAGCTCTGGGTAACCAAGCAGCAGGCTGTGAAGAGAGTCTGTTTATTTTTATTCAGGTAGTAGTTTGTCAAGCACTGGAGTGAAGGGAGAGTCTTCTGGATGCAGTCCTGTGTGGGAACCTCTTCACAGGGAGGGTCCCGGAGCCCTGGACCAGGCTGCCCAGGGGGGTTGTGGAGTCTCCTTCTCTGCAGACGTTCCAGCTCCGCCTGGCTGTGTTCCTGTGCCACTGGGTCTGGGGGATCCTGCTGTGGCAGGGGGACTGGACTGGATGATCTTTCCAGCTCCCTTCCCCTCCCTAAGGATTCTAGGATTCTATGATCTGTCCTAGGTGATCCTGCTTTGCTGTGAAGCTGGACTAGATGGTCTCTTGAGGTTCCTTGCAACCCCTAGCATTCTATGATTCCATGATTTTATGATTCAATGATTCAATAGTGTCATGATTTCATTATTCAATGTTTCTATGATTCAATGAATCAACATTTCTATGAACCTATGAATCTATGAATCTATGAACCTATGAATCTATGAATCTATGAATCTATGATTCGATGATTCGATGGTTCAATGATTCGATGATTCTATGACTCTATGATCTTATGATTCAATGATTTAGTGATTTAAAGATTCAAGGTTTCTAATAAATAATTCCATGATCTTACAGTTCAATGATTCAATATTTCCATGATTTCATGATTTGACGATTCAATGTTTCTATGATTAAATGATTCCATGATTCAAAATTTTAATGATCTAGGAATTCAATGATTGAATGTTTCTATGAGTCAATGACTCCCTGATTTTATCATTCAATGATTCACACTTTTAATGATTTTATGATTTAATAATTCCATGATTGAAGGTGTCTATGATTCCATGATAGGGATGGGAAGGGACCTGGAAAGATCCTCCAGTGCAGTCCCCCTGACTCCATCATTTTATGATTCAATAATTCCATGATTGAATGTTTCTATGATTCCATGACTTTATGATTCAATAATTCCACGATTGAAGGTTTCTATGATTCCATGGTTCCATGGTTCGATGTTTTTATGATTTTATGATTCAATAATTCAATGATTTTACGATTCAATGTTTCTGTGCTCCTATGATTCAATGTTTTTATGATTCCATAATGATTTCATGATTCAATAATTCAATGTTTCTGTGATTCAACGATTCACTGTGTCTACAATTCCACGATTCCATGTTTCTGTGTGTTTTATGATTCAATGATTATACGATTCTACGACTCAATGATTCCATTATTCAATGTTCCTATGATTCAATGATTCCATGATCCAATGATTCAGCTCAGTGGGCTTCAGGACAGTTATGTGCAGTAAAAGATGGCACTTTGCAAACAGCCGCAACCCCCCGTGCGAGGGGTTAATGAGCCTTCACCTTCCATTTAAATAAGATTTTAAAAACCCCACATTCAACAATGATTCTACTTCTGCTGTTGCTTCACCTTCAGCATGAGAATTCCTCTGCTTCATTGCTCTGTCATTTTAGAACAGATTCACAAGAAATCAGTGGCTCCTGTCATAGAACCCTAGAATCCTTAGGGATGGGAAGGGACCTGGAAAGATCCTCCAGTGCAGTCCCCCTGCCACAGCAGGATCACCCAGACCCAGTGGCACAGGAACACAGCCAGGTGGGGCTGGAACGGCTGCAGAGAAGGAGACTCCACAGCCCCCCTGGGCAGCCCCTTCCAGTGCTCCGGGACCCTCCCTGGGAAGAAGATCTTGCTGAGATTGAGATGGAACCTCCTCTGTTCCAGCCTCCTGTGTCATTTTCTGTCCTTAGGGATCTTGGTGCTCACACTCATTTCTCAACTGCCTGCGATGAGTTTTGACTTTGTTGATGCTGCTGCTGACCCCATTCCATGATATGTGATGCTGTGGCTGCCCCCCAGCTCCCTAGCAGTGTTCAAGCCCAGGTTGGCTGGGGCCTTGAGCACCCTGGTCTGGTGGGGGGTGTCCCTGCTCCTGGCAGGGGGGTTGGAACTGGATAATCTTGAACGTCCCTTCCAACCTGAACCCTTCTGTGACTCTATGAATCTTTAGATCAAAGATCTGTGAAATAAGCTTGCCTGTACAGACACTATCAGGCTTAGGAGCAGGGAATTCATCGCCTATGTTGGCCTGAGTCTTAGGGTGAAGTGATGGCTATGGCAGGACAAAAACCTCGTGCATTTAACGTTTTGTAAACGATGGCCAAGTCCTTCTCTAGACCCAGCCCTTCACTTCCAGTTTTTAAAGCACCCGAAATTCAAAGTTGTTGAAGTAGTTGAAGTAGTTGACTGCAAGCCACATTTTCACAGAGTCACACCTTTGGTTTTAAATGCTGTTTCCAGATGATCTTCATGGACTGCTCCTCTTAGACCTCTCATTGCAGCCACCTTGCTCACACATCAGGGATCATTTATTGGTGCTGCAATCAACGGCAACAGAAATGCTTCCAGGAGCGAGCGTTGAGTTCAGAGCCCGACTCGACGTCTCTGCGACAGGAGCAGTGATTTGCAGAAGCAGGATGGCCACGACTAATCACATTTTGGAAATCATGGAAATGGTGACATTACTTAATTACCTGCTGCTGTAAACACCGAAACCTCTGCCCTCCTTCAGAAACCAAATTACAAGGGAGAGACTAATTCATCTGAGCTCTACCTGTCCGGTACAGGATTGCTGCTTCATTAGGTAGAGTAATTAAACATCAAGCAGAAATAATTATTATAATTATAGGACATTTTAGATTTCATTTCCTTTCATGAAATATGAGCTCCACAAACGAAACCCTTCTGAAAGGTCCAGGCAGAGCAGGAATGAATGGCTAAACAGCTGTGCTCTTTGCCTGCTTATTTTTGTAGCATTATTGGGCCACCCTCACAGAAGTCATTAAGAACTTAACAATTAGCAACTATTATGATACCACGATATCCAAACGGCCTCGATGCAGTTAGAATAGAGGAAATTACCAGAGTAATTGTGTTCATTCATTCCATTCCTGCTTCTGGAATGAGAACAGAAAGGGACTGAAACGTAGGGGAATACTTTCCCCTTCCAACACTCGGTACTGCTAGCTCCTGGTGGCAACAGCCACAGCGTCTGCTTCTATTTGATTTCATCTTTTCTTAGGGCTGGAGTTTAGTTCTCTGGTTCCTACATCAAGGTACTGAGCTCATTTGATGTCTAAGTCCTGCCTTGTCCTTTCCTCCACCACCACAGGAGAAGTTTGTTCTCCATCCCCGTTGGCTCAAGACTCTTGGCCAGCGCATGCAGGGCAATCTCCAGGGATCCAAATTCAGCCAGCGACGTGCAGCACCACTGAATATTTCACAGTGAAATATCCTTTCCCTGGTGAAGTTGTCGAGAGAAAGAAGCCATCGCATCTTGAAAGGCAGGGCAGCTCCCCACGGGACGCTAACCACCCTGTTCTTCTGCAGGTAACCGTGAGGTTCCTGTGATGTGTGCAGAGAAAAATAGAGAGGTGGCCTTAGGAGGACATGAAGTTTAGATGCTCAGGCTGATGCAGGCTTACGTCTGTATTTACCTCAACAGAGCAGGTGACAGATGGACTGTGTGAGGTAATCTCATTCGCAGAAGCCTGCAGAAAGGCAGCACTGGTCATGCGGTAGCAAAGAGTAGGAAGAACAAGTGAAGAATAGAGCTGGGATCATTATAGTAGTGACTTAGAGTATAATAAACTGATGTAATGAGCTAATATAATGAGTGACTACAATAAATGAGATAGCACCATGTATAGTGGAAAAGGGCAGAGTGAGGCTGGACAGGAGGACAGAGCTGTTGAATCTGAGGATGGGGGATCCCTGGACCAGGCTGCCTAGAGAGAGGGTAGTGGCTCCATCCCTTGAGACATTCAAGGTCAGGCTGGCTGGGGCTCTGGGCAACCTGGGCTGGGGAGTGCTGGCCTTGCTTTTTGTAGGGGGTTGGACTGAGTGCCCTTTGGAGGTCCCTTCCTCCAGAGACTGAGGGAGTTGGGGCTCTTTAGCTTGGAGAAGAGGAGGCTGAGGGGGGAACCTCATTCATATCTATAAATCTGTGAGGGGTGGGTGTCAGGAGGATGGAGCCAGGCTCTTCTCAAGGGCNTGGCTCCATCCCTTGAGACATTCAAGGTCAGGCTGGCTGGGGCTCTGGGCAACCTGGGCTGGGGAGTGCTGGCCCTGCTTGGTGTAGGGGGTTGGACTGGCTGCCCTGTGGAGGTCCCTTCCTCCAGAGGCTGAGGGAGCTGGGTCTCTTGAGCTTGGAGAAGAGGAGGCTGAGGGGGGAACCTCATTCATATCTATAAATCTGTGAGGGGTGGGTGTCAGGAGGATGGAGCCAGGCTCTTCTCAAGGGCATCTGGGGACAGAACAAGGGGCACTGGGTGCCAGCTGGAACATGGGGTTCCCTATCAATCTCAGCAGGACCCTCTTCTCAGGGAGGGTCCTGGAGCACTGGAAGGGGCTGCTCACAGGGGTTGTGGAGTCTCCTTCTCTGGAGAGGTTCCAGCCCCGCCTGGCTGTGTTCCTGTGCCACTGGGTCTGGGGGATCCTGCTGTGGCAGGGGGATTGGACCAGTCCCTTCCGATCCCTAATGACTCTATGAGTCTCTAAACACTACCCCTCTATAAGAAACCACCATCATACTACTATTGACTACAATTAACATAAGAAATTTAATATAATAAAGGAATATATTGCTTTCTATAATAAAGCATCTTGTGAGCACTGTCTCACAATTGGGTTTCTCCAAAATTAGAAGGTGTCAGACTGGTGGGGATCCGAGGCGATGTAAGAGATAGAAGTGAAAGCAAAGAGCTTGCATTGGTGTAAAGAGCTTAAAATAGTTACTGTGGCTCTGCTAAACACATGCTTAGCCCTAAATTCAGAGCTTCTGTGGACAGCTATTGCCTTCAGACACCCCTGGATCAGTTTGCAGTTGGCAGATGCTTTACAGGCAGCGTCCAGGGAGAAGGATACAGACTTGGAAATAAGTCCTGACAAAGCCATCAGCCACGGGGCAAAGTGACTTGGTGTCAGCTCATCTGTGCTCAAGGCATCACCAGCAAGCATCCCCAGACTCAGCTGGGGCTGAAGCAGCAAAGCAAAGCTCTAAGGCAGTGGTAAAGGATTCTCTCCACGAGCCATGGCAAACTGGGCAGGGCTAAGACTTGCCAGCAGGCAGAAGTCAGGTGGGAGGAGGTTGTTGTCTCTGAACTCTTCCTCCTGAACGTGAGCCTGGACACCTGGTTTGCATTTTTAGTTTAACACAAGTCCTTCTATCTTCTGCTGCCCTTTCATGATCACAGCTCACACCAGCTCTGGTCCCCCCACCGAGCTGCTCCAGCCATGATTTACACCAGCTGCCCTTTCAAATGGAAATAAGTACAGACTGGGCTGTGAATACTGACTTCTTGAAAGGTTTCCAGGATTACATTAAAGCAGGCGATTTGGGCAACAGAAGATCAAAAAGAAAGTCACAGTCAAAGTTTCCAGGTTTCCAGGGAGCAACCTAACACAGGAGTGTGAATAATACCCGACGAGAGGCTAGGACTTCTATTAATTCATTTGTTTACTTGGCTCCCTGAGAAGCTCCTGCAACATCATGCTGCAAAGGAGGCTCAGGTGGCCTTTTATTTGCTTATTTAAACACCTTCCCCACCTTCTGCTGAGTCCTGGGGGGGGGGTGTTAATGTTTCAGGCTATTCCTGCTGCTGGCACTCCCTTGAACAGCCGAGGTTATTCAATTCTCCGGGGAATTATCAGGCGAGGAGGAAGACAACAGAGAGATCCATCGTCTACAGGTAGGAAAACAGCCCTATTCACCACCAGCCCAGCATCTCCACGGTAGTATGAGCTCCGGCCAGACGTTACCCTTCACTTCACGTAATGAGAAAGGAATGAGAAAGCATCCTTGAGAAACCAACTGAGTGCACTAAGCTGCTGTTAATGCACGCGCTCAGCAACCTCATTTTTTAATGGTTTTCTCCTATTCCATTTCAACTGCACATAATTAATTATTGCTTTTAATCTCTGCTCTCCCCCCGGTGTGCAGCACGCACACCAGCGCTTACTGGTGTCAGAGCTCACATCAACAGAAGAGGAAGCAGAGGAAAAAGCAAGGCTTCTTGTCATACAATTTCGAGGTCTCTCCGGTATTGCCAGCCTAGTAATTAAGATGTAATTGGCAAGAAATTAATTGATATAAGGAAGTTATTAGCATCACCATTGATTAAGTATAATCAACATCAGTGTCTACACGAGTTATTGATTGCTGGGTGCTTTCTGTACATGCAGTGGTAATTGCAGCACCAATTGTCTGCGCGTGGCTGTGCCTTTTGTTGTTGTAAATATTCAAGGGAAGCAAGAGAATCAATTCAGCAGAGGCTCTGAAACATCAGAAGGGAGTGTCACCCCCCCTGCTCCCATTTGTTGCTGTGAAGATTTAAATAGGGACTGAAGGAATATTTCTGTTGCCTGGGTTAGGTTGCGGTCGCTGTCATCCTTGTGTGAGGATAACCATCTCCAGACTGCCAGGCAGATTTAGAACCAGCCCCAAAACGGGTCTGCGGTCTCTCAAGTCCTGTCTGGCAACAGCCACAAGAGTCTGGCCTGTTAGAGGAGCCACTAATTTTGTCAGACAGATGGGCAATGTGGAGGCACTGTTTAACTTCTTGCATCCAGTCTCAAAGTTAGGATCATAGAAACACAGAACAGTCCTGGTTGGAAGGGACCTCCAAATCAGAGTCCAACTGTACGGTTGGTTTGGGTTGGGAGGGACCTGAAAGGTCATCATCCAGTTCCAACCCTCCTGCTCTGCGTAGGGACACCTCCCAATACACAAGGCTGCTCGAGGCTCCCTCCAACCTGGCCTTGAACCCTTGATCGTAGGGTTTATGTGGTACCTAACACAGTGAGGTTGCAGTCCCACTGCTCTTGGTGCAAGCTGTGACCAGTACAGGGCACCTTTCCAGTCCCGTCACTGGAAAATCTGTGTTCCACCTGGACTCTTCATCCCGTAAGGAAAATGAAGAGCTGATTGTGATGATCCATCGCTTCAAAGGAACACACCAAGTTAAGTAGAGCACTACAGTTGTGATGGCTAGTGAGTTGCCTAACAGATGCTCTGGAAGAACTCCCTTCAGATCCACTCCTGCTCTTTCCCCCTTCGCACACAGAGCAGGGTCTTGCTTTACCTTCCACCTGCCAGTTCAACGCAGAGCAGTCTGGGGGGTTCTGGCAGTCGCAGAGGTCAGTGCCAGACTCCCATCTGGAATTCTTGGTGCTGTTTGACCAACATCTCCCCGATTCCATGGCTGAGCTGCTCCACTTGGTCCAACTAGTGAGTCACACTCAGCGGGTGGAAAATGGGGGCTAACTCCCAGTGCTTGAGGCAGCTCGTGTGGCCCTTGGGTGGGTTATTAGCCACGTGAGAGAGTAATTTTAGATCCTCTTAGCTTTAGTATTGTTTTCCCTGCTGGTGAGGCGAGAAAATCTGCTCAGCTACTGTGGGTGCTGCCTGCTCCTCACATCAGCGATGCCGTTCTCCATCCAGCTCCGCCACTGCTCGCGTCTCCTCATTCACCGCAATTAAAATAGCGCTGTTTATTTTCCTTGAGGAGGTTGCTGTGATCCCCAGTATCCAAGATATTCGACTGGAATGGGATGGGTGCTTGCTCTGAACCTATTTGGGCTGTCGGGTCTTGTCAAACCAAAGCTGGGCCGAGCTCTGCTTGCAAAGAACAAATGTAGGTTGTCTGAGAAGGGTTTCCAAAGCTGTTTCTTCACCCTCATCAGCAAATTTAGAAAGCAATGTGAACCGAACGCGCTCAGCCCTGGGAGTTGCCATGGTAGCAACACAGACGATCTAAATGTGGGAGATTATATAATCAGACAGAACGACTATTTATACAAAGAGTTTAATTTAAACAAAAAGGGAGAGAAAAGCAAATGTGCTGTACAATACAAGTCTTTGTCACTCTCCGCTCTTGTGTGGCGGAGACGCTGCGGCAGCGGCGGCAGCGGCGTTCGATGGCAGCTCTGGCACATCTGCTCTTCTCAAGGAGCTCACAGTTTGCACTAAATCTAAAATAAGAGTGAAAAAAGCATTAAGTTAAAGGTAATGAACCAGCTCCAGCCAGGCACCAAGGAGGCAGCTTTATTGTACCTGGAGCAGCGGCAGGGTCTTGTTTAAGGGAAGATAAACAGGCTCGCCTAGAATATTGATCATTGTTTTATAAACCTAGAGAGTTGTAAAGCACAGGAGCGTGCATCTCCTCCTTTGGATGGATCATCCTGTGTAATACTTTAACCCCTGTGAGGGCATCTTCCCTTGGAGCAATGTGGGAGCAGATACTGGGGTCCTTATGATAGCTCCTATACACAGCAACTTAGTTCTCTATATAATCACAGACTGGGTTGGGTTGGAAGGGAGCTCCACAGGGCAGCCAGTCCAACCCCCTGCACCAAGCAGGGCCAGCACTCCCCAGCCCAGGTTGCCCAGAGCCCCAGCCAGCCTGAGCTTGAATGGCTCCAGGGATGGGGTCTCCACCCNCCCCCCCAGCCTCTCTCTGGGCAGCCTGGTCCAGGGATCCCCCACCCTCGGCTCCCAGCCCTTTCTCCTCCTGTCCAGCCTCACTCTGCCCTTTTCCAGCTTCAAACCAGGACCCCTCATCCTGTTGCTCCCTGCCCTTGGGAACAGCCTTCCCCAGCCTCCTGATAGGGATCTTAAGATGAGAGAAAGATTTGTTACTGGAAGGTGTTTTGGATGGAGAGCTAAGGCAGGATGCTCTGCAGTCATGAATCTCAGACCTTCCTTTTCATAGAATCTCAGAATCCTTAGGGATCAGAAGGGACCTGGAAAGATCACCCAGTCCAGTCCCCCTGCCACAGCAGGATCCCCCAGACCCAGTGGCACAGGAACACAGCCAGGCAGGGCTGGAACATCTGCAGAGAAGGAGACTCCACAGCCCCCCTGGGCAGCCTGGTCCAGTGCTCCGGGACCCTCCCTGGGAAGAAGGTCCTGCTGAGATTGAGAGGGAACCCCCTCTGTTCCAGCTGGCACCCAGTGCCCCTTTCATTTGGCATCTTCCTTACAGGATCTCGTGTTTATTTTACCATCCCCTTCATCCTCCACACTTATCCCTGGTGCCTTAGCAGGATTTCTGTGATGACATGGGATTGTGCTCATGTCCCGAGGAACTTTTATGTCTAGACTTTTATCTTTCTAAAGCTTTCTGTTATCCAGAGAAGTACTTTAGCCTCAATCTCATTGTCCTCTCACGTCTTCTAAATAAAAAAGTATGAAATCAGCTTAGTCCAGCTCTCTGGAGGAATTTTTTCTGAGTGACAAGACCTTGCAAACTTGTCCTGGGACCTGTCTGTTCTGCCTAATAAATCATCATTACCTTTCACCAGATAAAGAGAGATTCTCTCTGTCTGACAGGGTATCAATTCAGTCACCTTAATGTATATAAGGTGCTAGGGCTCTCCAGCAGCTCGCTCCGAGAGAGGCTTTTTGTCAAGTGGAAGAAGTGGAATTGGGGCAGCAGAGCTCAGCTGCCAGGGCTGCCAGTGATGGACGATGCAGATGGGAGTGCGGCTCCTTCCTCCTCCGCTCTATTGATCCTATGGTTCTGACCAGCCTAGCAATGTCTCTGTATCAGTCAAACCAAGTAGAAATGAATAAGAGGGAAGATGATGGCTTAGAGTCCCCGGGAGAGCTTTTGGGAGGTCAGTGGCAATGACAGCTCTAATGTGGGTCAGTGCTTGACCTCACAGGACACTCACATGCGCTTGCTGCATGGGGATACCAAGAGGAAGGTGTTATCCTCTTTTCTTGGTCATCTTCTTATTCAAGCACATCAACAGGGAGATCAACACGAGCAAATCCTAAAGCCAATACATGATACACAATCCTGGAACACTTAGGGATTGGAAAGGACCATCCAGTCCAGTCCCCCTGCCACAGCAGGATCCCCTAGACCAAGTGACACAGGAACTGGTCCAGGCACAGTCTCAACATTAGTTATTGGCCATGACATCCCGTGTTGGACTTGAGAGGCTGGGATTCGTGACTGAGGTCTGTTTCATGTTATTAGCCCACAAGAAGGACACAGAGCTCCTGGAAGGTGTCCAGAGGAGAGCAACTCAAATGCTGAGAGGGCTGGAGCACCTCCAGCATGAGGACAGGCTGAGCAAGGAGGGGTTGTTCAGCCTGGAGGAGGCTCCCAGGTAACTTTTAACAGCTTTCCAATAGCTGAAGGGGGCTACAAGAGAGCTGGGGGAGGGCTTCTCACAGGGATGGTAGTGAGAGGACAAGGGGAAAGGGTTCCAGCCTTGAAAAGGGAAGATTGATGTTGGACATGAGGAAGCAACTCTTTCCTGGGAGGGTGTTGAGATGCTGGAACAGGGTGCCCAAGGCAGCTGTGGCTGCCCCATCCCTGGCAGTGCTGAAGGCCAGGTTGGCTGGGGCCCTGAGGAACCTGCTCTAGTGAAGGTGCCCCTGCCTGAGCAGGAGGGTTGGCACTGGATGATCCTGAAGGTCCCTCCCAACCCTTCCCATTCCATCATTCTGTGATTCCTACCCTTGTGCTACCCAAAGCATTCAAAAACCCCTACAACAAACCAAACCCCCCCCATCACATCCTTCTGCTTCGGCTCTGCTTCCGAAGGAGGTTTCCTTACCCTCTAATAAATGAAAAGTAATCCCCAAACCGTGCTGGTAAAATAAACCCAAGCTCAATCCTGCTGTATTGCCCGAGTTCTTGTTAATATTAAACACGACCCAGCTATTTTCCTAGCTCCTTAGTCTTCTTCTGTTGTCTAATGCTTAAGCTTTTTTTCCCCCAAGTGTTCTTATAGATTTAAACCCACAAATTGGGAGCACTGCTAAGTGTAGCTGTGTGGAGTGTCCTTTGGAATCTTTCCTCCTCGTAAATCATAGGATGTGAGGGGAAAAAAAAATGGATTTAAAGGGTTGTTTTTTGCTTTTTAGTTAATCCTCTCCCTGCGAGAGCTGAGCTCTTGAGAAATGCACCAGGCAGAGGAGTCGCAGTGCTCCCGTAGCAATGGCTCTGCTGAAATCACTGCTGGGCTTTGGAGGTTGAGTTTAAGTAGCAGGATTCTGCTTAGGAACACGAACGTGGTGAGACCCAACCTACTCGACTGTCTATTTGTTAGTTTAGTGGCTGTGACAGTATTGAGGTTCAGCAAACAACTAGCAAAGGCCTTTTGTTTCTCATCCCAGCAAATGAAGGAGGCACCGGCTTAGGATGCAAAGGAGATTTGTTGGGGTGCTTTCCGGCACTCAGCCCCAAACCACTTGGAGCTTGGGAAATCATGGACTCATGGTGGCTGGAAAGGACTTCCAGCATCACCAAGTCCTCATCCCAACAGCTCCCCAGCCCCCAGACCGTGGCCTCAAGGGCTCTAGCTACTCGGGTTTTAAACCCCTCCAGGGATGGGGACTCCCCCACCTCCCTGGGCAGCCTGGTCCAGTGCCCAACCACTCTCTCAGGAGAGAGCTTCTTCCTCAGATCCAGTCTACCCCTCCCCTGATGCAGCTTGAGGCCATTTCCCCTCATCCTAGCATTAGGAATTGGGGAGAAGAGCCCAGCAGCAGCCTTGCTGCAACCTCCTGTTAGGGGGCTGTAGAGAGCACTGAGGTCTCCTCTCAGCCTCCTCTTCTCCAGACTAAGCAACTCCAGTTCTCTCAGCCTCTCCTCATTGGACCCTGTTCTCCATCCCTCTCCCCAGATTCATTGCCCTTCTCTGGACCCACTACAGCCCCTCGATGTCCTGATACCTTGGCATCCAAAACTGTACCCAGTTGGCCTCCTTGGCCTCCTCTTGTAGCTTCGGCAGCGTTGCAGTGCTTTCCAGTGCTCTGAGCCAGGTGAACCAAGGGCTAGTGTCTCTCTGCACGCTCTGGCTGGATTTCCTCATGCCTTGTTACTGAAATACTGTCTCTGTTACGGTTCTGTTGATAGCAGCTGGCCAGCATCCAGAGCAGGACCTTTTCTTCATCACTGTCAGCTTCTGTCGGTTCATCTCTCAGTCACAGACATTAGAAACCAACCCAACCCGCTGTCTGTTGTCTAATTTCCCATCCATTAGACATGCCCTGCACTCTCACCGCGGGCACCTGGCATTCACTTGTGGCACAGGTAGCCTTTTACCAGTCTAACATCCCTTGCTGGCCCTCCCTGACCCTCCCTTCTCGCTTAGGAAATTGCCCATAACTGTCTCTAATTCACAGAAAAGCTTGAAAGGAGGATGGGGCAGAAATGAGACCCCAATTTCCACCCTGGGCTGGGAATCTAGGTCTTTTGGTAGTTGTGCTCCTAACGCTTCATCCTGAATTTCACTGCTCGAACAGGGTACAGGAGTGTTTTGTTCTGCTGCTGCCCCCAGGGTGCCCCAGAAGGATGAGCACTTGGTAGCATCTGTAGCCCATTTCAAACCCAGCGATAGAAGAGACCTTAAGATCCCTATCAGGAGGCTGGGGGAGGCTGTTCCCAAGGGCAGGGAATGATAGGATGAGGGGGCCTGGTTTGAAGCTGGAGAAGGGCAGAGTGAGGCTGGACAGGAGGAGAAAGGGCTGGAAGCTGAGGGTGGGGGATCCCTGGACCAGGCTGCTCCATCCCTGGAGCCACTCAAGCTCAGGCTGGCTGGGGCTCTGGGCAATCTGTTCTAGTTAGAGCTGGCCCTGCTGGTTGTAGGGGGATTGGACTGGCTGCCCTTTGGTCTTCCCTTTCAACCCTATGATTCCAAACATCCCTGTAGATCCTCGGCAAGTCTCTCAACGTGCTCCCAACCTCTTTATCATCTCCATTTATAATTTTCCTTATCTCTGCTGCCTTCCCACTGTCATTTCCCGGCGTTCTGCTGTGTCCTAGCCAGCGGAGGGCTTCTTCCTCAGCACTGCCTGTGCTGCAATATGGGAAGCCGTGGTTCTCTTTCTAAGCCATCTCTTTTCCCTGCCTCTCTCCAGAAGAAAAGCACTTCTGATTAATTTTATTAGTGGGTTTATTTCGGTTCAAAATGAGGCGTGGGTTTGCGAGTGACAGAAAATAGTCTTTTTCTTAAGAGCCTAACAATGTAGTTCTCAGATGTACTACCCAGAGAAAAGGAGGAGATTTTAAAGGCTTCTTTAAAGGAGGAACATTTCAAGCTTGATTAAAAAACAGAACTAAAAGGGAGAGGGAGGGGGAAAGCTTCAGCAGTACCTCCAAAGCAGGAGTTTCAGAGATTGCTTCCATAGGTTACTGCTGCAGTCTGTCGTGCTCACAGAGAACCAGCTCTAAACACTGAGTGGTAAATAATTCTTCAGATCAGGGGAGAGAGAGACTGGACTGAGAACCTGAGAACTAAATCGTAGTACAGGAAGGGAAGATGGCAGCTGTGACCTCTGCTGCAGGCTCTTGGTCCAAGGGCTGCGGCACCAACTGGAGCATTTTTTATCATCACATTCTCTGCCGTGAGAAGGACTGATCACTTCTTCCTCTTGCTTTTGTTATAGACTCACAGAATCCTTAGGGATGGGAAGGGAGCTGGAAAGATCATCCAGTCCAATCCCCCTGCCACAGCAGGATC
>VZRI01003835.1:39195-62209 GCA_013397515.1 Upupa epops
TCTCTGATGAGAAAACCAGTACAGACCCTTCAAGCCAGTGCATGTAGTGCTCGTGCTGGGAATTGTGCCAGCGACCCTGGATGCTCCATTGACTGCACCTCGTTTGACTCTGCCTGTCTCATTACCTCACATTTTAAATTATTCCTTGTGGTTGCAAAGATAAAAGAAACCAGAGCAGAAATGTATATCTGCTGCAAACCTTGCTCCTGGCGAGTTAGAGCTGCAGAGAGACCAGGCTCTGTGCTCCAGGGAGAAAGGATGTCACTATGGGGAGGTGCTGGAAGTTGAAGCCACTTGTAGACCTTGTGCTGTGTTGAATCCAGCTGGCTCTGTCTCCTTCAGCTGTGTTCAAAGGATGGGCTGTGGGGCAGTGAGAGGGAAGGAGAGAGGAGGAAGGAGAAGCTTTCTTCTGCCAAGTCACAAAGAATGAATTAACTCAGCAGGTAAAGTTTCCTGCCTTTAAGTAACTCTGAGACACAGGGACAGTTACCTGCCTGCTTTCTTGAAGGATTAGTACTGAATGAGGGGAAGAGCTACTAAAAGGATCACAGGGTTGAGAAGAGATTTGAGAGGAAGGATCTGTAGAATTAAATGTGTGGCACGTGGAGAGGAGAGGTGATAACGAACGGGCAGATCTGTCTGGCCCAGCACTGTGCCAGGCAGCTCCATCTCCTTCCTGTGCTGGGGGCTCCAGGACTGGATGCAGGACTGCAGGTGGGGTCCCAGGAGAGCAGAATAGAGGGGGAGGATCCCCTCCCTCACCCTACTGGTCCTGCTGCTCTTGCTGCAGCCCAGGATGGGGTTGGCTTTCTGGGCTGCAAGCAAACACTGCCAGCGCCTGTGGAGTTTTCCATCGACCAACACCCCCAGGTCCTTCTCTTCAAGGCTGCTCTCACTCTGTTCCCCACCCAGCCTGGGTCTTTGTGCCTGGGGTTGCCTCAACCCAGGTGCAGGACCTTGCCCTTGGCCTTGTTGACTCTCATGAGGTTGGCACTGTCCCAGCTCTCCAGCCTGTCCAGGTCCCTCTGGATGGCCTCCCCCCACCACACAGCTCAGTGTCATCAGCTAACACCTTGCTGAGGGGCCACTCAATGCTACTGTCCCCACGGCCAACAGAGATGCTAACCAGCACTGGTCCCAGCACTGACCCTTGAGCGACGCCACCCATCACCGATACGATAGAGCTCTGTATATTTTAGAGCCTGTAAGTGCTCGGGCGAGAGGAGGGGGTTGCTTCGTGCAGCACAAAGAGATCTATTTAAGTATTGAGTTAGGCTAAAAGAGGAATTTTTATCTGAGCCCTGAGAGTGTCAGATGGCTCAGATAATAATAATATCGGGGAAAATCAAGTCATTGCACTGCACAGAGGCTGTCAGTTTATTTGCAACACATCTAGTCATAAAGCTGATCATTTTCTGTTAAATTAAAGTTGCACAATTTGCCTCTGAGCAAGAACTAAAGGGTCTGGTACTTTTCATTGCGTGTTTGCAATTTGGGCTGCTCTGTTTAATTGGATTTTTAAAGTCATTGACGGAAAGACAGAGGCCCAGACGTCGACTGGCTTCAGAACAAGCTGTTTCAGCTGAAGAAATGAAGTCAGCTCTGGAAAGATGATTTGAAAAGAGGGTTTGGATGATGGGAGAGTGTCTCAGGGAAGGCTCTGTGACTCGGTGTGATTAAACCAGGCAGGACAAGGCGGCAGAAGGTGTGTAGGATTAACCTGGAGTGCTGTGTTCAGTCCTGGGCTCCTCAGTTCAGGAAGGATGGTGAGGGGCTGGAACGAGTCCAGAGAAGGGCAACTAGGATGGGAAAGGGGCTGGAAGGTCAGCCCTGCGAGGAGAGGCTGATGGAGATGGGGCTGTTTAGCCTGGAGAAGAGGAGGCTCACGGGTGACCTTATCTCTGTCTAGAACTCCCTGAAAGGGGGTTGGAGTCAGGCAGGGGTCGGTCTTTTCTCCCTGGACACTGGAGACAGGACAGGGGGTCACAGTCTTCAGCTCCATCGGGGGAGGTTTAGACTTGACATTAGGAGAAGGTTTTTCCCTGACAGAGTGATCCGGGTTTGGAACGGGCTGCCCACGGAGGGGGTTGGGTCACCGTCCCTGGAGGTGTTCAGGGTCAGGCTGGATGAAGTGCTGAGTGGCATGACCTAGATGGCAGATGTTAGGGTTACTGGGTTGGTTCTAGGTTGGACTGGATGATCTTTAAGGTCTTTTCCAGCCTCATCAGTACTGTGAGACTGTGACTGCACTCAAGGGCAGGGACTGGGGATGCAGTGAGGCTGGGAATGACAGGTGGAAGAAAACTCTGCTGCAGAAGAGCCCAGGCTAGGAACAGTGCAGTGGCTGACCTAGAGTTGTACAAGATAAAACGAATCTGTAGCCCTCAGTAGTGAGCTGATGTGGTCTGTGTGCCAACATGTTTCTCAGACCTGGGGTTCAAAGTGCTTATGAGGATAAAGGAGACAGTTCCTCTCAGCAGCACCTACCCACGGAACGGCCCTCAATAAAACGTTGTTAGAGAATCATGGAATCACAGGCTGTGTTGGCTTGGAAGGGACCTCCAAAGGCCATCCACTCCAACATCCTTGCAGCAAGCTCAGGCATCCTCAACTAACTAGTACAGCTTGCCCAGAGCCTTGTCCAGCCTCAACTCCCGCCCTGGGCAACCTGTTCCCGTGATCCAGTCGCCTCCTGCTGAGGAACTTCTTCCTAATCACCAGTTTGGAGAGCTGGGTTTCCTAGCAGGAGGAGTAAGCGCTCAGGTTTTATTTACTCTCTGGATCAGGACACACATTATTGTCAAAACTTATAATAAAGCCCTTTTTTTATTTTGTCCTTGCTAAATGAGTTTAAAACTCCAACCCTTCAGCCCGGTGAGTAAGGAAGATGAAGTAGTAAAGCAAAGAGGATGCTTGTGCCAAATGGATTAGGAATTTGAGAACTCTCTCTATAAAGGCTGAAAGTCCCAAATCAGATTTCATAAATCAAGTGATATTAGATGAGGAGATCTGCAGGGCTCAGTAGACTTAAATATTGCAAGGGACTATTACTCTCAGAGCCATCTCCACGTACGACTGTATGCTGTATATTAAACGGCGACGGATCGGTCTCACTACGCTTGTTATGGTTTTGAAAGACAATAGATCAGGAACTTAATAAAAGAAGCCCAGCAGTCCACATTTCTATTCAACCAGAACTGCATGAAGGATGATTGTTAGCTCTTCATTTATTTACAGATTACTTCTGTGTAGCAAAATTTGCTTGCCCCCCATGGGCGTGATGCAGCCACAGCTGGACGTACCAGAGTGGCGCAGGAGGGTGGTGAAGATCTCCGAGACCTGCATGTAATTTTCTGTGTTTTGTTGAAGTTATTCCAGCTGGGACTCACAGAATCCCAGACTGGACCAAGCTGGAAGGGAGCTCAGAGCTCATCTACTCCAATCCCCCGCACAGGGCAGCGATGCCTCTCAACCAGACTCGGTTGCCCAAGGACTCATCCAACCTGGGCTTGAACACCTGTAGGGCAGCCACAGCCTCTCTGGGCACTCGATGGCAGAGTCTCTGCACCCTGGCACTGCAGAACTTCTTCCCCAGATCCAGTCTGACCCTCCTCTCCTTCACTTTAAAACCTTGCATGGTGTCCACCTGTGAGACATTCAGCACAGTCAGGGCTTTCCACTGAGCCTGTCATTCTTTCTTCTCCCCGAACAGGCTGGTTCTGCATGAATTTAGAGTGAAAATCTTGCTGGTTCTGAACTCCTTGTGCTTGTGGGGACCTGCTGCAGGTTCATGCAGTAGCACAGCAGCGCCGCGTGTGTGACTTGCTGTGCTCAAGGGCCGCGCCGCGGGGGAACGAGTCAGTTAAGACTCAAAGATGTGGCTTCACCGAACACAGAGTTTACCACGTACAAAGCTAGGAGTTTAGCAGGCTCCGGTAAGCCTTCGGAGCAGTAAGGAACTCGTCTTTGTTCTTGCTTGCTTTTGTGTCTAGTAGCTCATTAAAATAAAATAGGTGGCATGAATCTGTCGTGCTCGCTGTCAGCCTGTCACCTCCACCGCTGCGCGAGGCTGAACGCGGCGGCTGATGGCTTCCATCTGGTCTTGGGGGAACAAAACCTCTCCCAGGGCAAGGCACTCGTGTCTTTGCATCCCTCCTGCCTCCAGTTCCTCTATGCCCTAACTCTGAAGTCTTAGAGAGTCGGGAGGTCTCCTCAGCTGTTTGGGTAGCGACTAGAGCAGCGTTGGGGATTGGACGTGGCAGAGCTGGTGCTTGGGAGAGCCTGGCAGCAAACACAGAGCAGGGAGCTGCACTGAGTTCTGTCTTCCCCTTCCACGGAAGGACTTCCTTGGGGCTGAGGTTTCGCTCTAGCTAAGGGTTGTTTTTCCAGGTGCCTTAAAGTCAGACACAGAATTGCTCAGAGCACATGTAATGAACTGGGTAGTTTTGAGGATATTTATGATTTGCCAGGTTTGTACAAACAGAATAATTTAGGTTGGAAAAGTCCCACAGGATCATCGAGTCCAACCGTGAACCCAGCTGTTCCAGGGCCATCGCTAAACCCAAGCTCCAGACCTCCATGGCTATGAAACACATCCAGGGATGGCGATTCACCCTGCTCCTTGGGCAGTCTGTTCCAAGGCCTGAGGACTCTTTCAAGATGTATGTAGTTACTCTGAACAGCCCTTTGTATGTGTCTATAGTCCATGGTAGACAGTTTTGTCTTCTAAATGCAGGTGCTTTAAATCATAGAATCACAGAATCCTTAGGGATGGGAAGGGACCTGGAAAGAGCATCCAGTCCAATCCCCCTGCCACAGCAGAATCCCCCAGACCCAGTGGCACAGGAATACAGCCAGGCAGGGCTGGAACGTCTGCAGAGAAGGAGACTCCACAACCCCTGGGCAGCCTGGTCCAGTGCTCCAGGACCCTCCCTGGGAAGAAGGTCCTGCTGAGATTGAGAGGGAACCTCCTTTGTTCCAGCTGGCACCCAGTGCCCCTTGTCCTGTCCCCAGCTGCCCTTGAGCAGAGCCTGGCTCCATCCTCCTGACAGCCACCCCTCACAGATTTAGAGACAGGATTGAGGTCCCCCTCAGCCTCCTCTTCTCCCAGTTCAAGAGCCCCAGCTCCCTCAGCCTTTCCTCAGCAGGGAGCTGCTCTCCTTCCTTCATCCTCTCCGTTGCTCTACGCTGGACACCCTCCAGCAGCATCTCTTGGAGCGCAGTGGAGGTCACTCTCATTGTTCAAACTGCTTCTGTCTTCACAGTTACAGGATCCTTAGGGATTGGAAGCTGAGTTTTTACTCTGCGTAGGGTCCGACAGCCCCAGTCCTTTGCCTCTCGTACAGATTTGGGGACAGCAGTACTTACACCCGATAAACCAGGATTATTTCCCATCCACTTTTTAGTTGATGTTTTATTCTCTCAGCCCCCCGTGAATCACAGAAGCAGCTGCTGACGAAACCACTCAAAAAGAAAAGGTAAAAATACTTTGATCAGCTCAGTCTCCACCCGACCTTAAAAGCCTGGGGCGAATTCTGCAGGCAGAGTATTTCTCCCTGATAATTACGATCATTTTCCACTGTTATCACAAGCAGGATCTATTTGACTGGAGATATTTCCTTCAGTAATTTCTTCTTCTGACAGTTGCCAGCGCTCCTGCGTCGCCAGCCCTTAGTTTTCCTGCACCCAGGGTTCTGGGATGATGAGGAGAGGCTGGCCAGGTGTGATGTGTATTTCCAAACGCCTTGGGAGTGGATCCCCTATAAGACCAGCGTGTGTTTGTGTGTAGTGTCCCACACCACGCAGCAATAAGGCTGGAAGGACTTGTCAAAGGACTCCAATTAGGCTCCTGAGCGAGGCAGGGAATGGACACGCACCCATAGCTCTGGAAATCAACCCTTAGACGTCGGTTTGGACGCTGAGCCTGTTTGAAGGGAAAATAATTCGAGGTAGAGACAATCCTCCTCTCCTGAAGAGGAATCATGGCAGCTGCTGATCCATGACCCTGACATTTACCCGTGGTTACACGCTGTTGTTTAGCCAATACCTGAGTGCAGAATACAGCTGCCAACTGCAACGCTCTGTTCCATAAGGACAGATCATCAGCCCTATTAGAACGCACTCACCCAGCAGATCCAGCCTGTTAGCGCCACGGGGAATGCAAATCAACCTGCTCTTTAGAGCTAAACCCCCAGCTTTGCCAGAGTAAAGACGACTTTACAGGGAGGCAGAGGAGATGAAATCCTATCTTTCTACCTTGGGCGTGCGAGCCCTCGGCGTTACGTCTCGTATTGAAAGCAAATTTCACCCTAATTGAATAGTAAAGAGGGAGGAATTCGTAAGCCGGAGCAGTGGCGATGGCACTGTGCTGTGTAATTGCCTCTCTCTTTTGTTGGTCTGTGGAATTCAGCAGTATAAATGAGCAGCTTTGGGTTTTTTCCCCTTCTTGGGTGATGTCCTAACGCTATTATTTTGTACTAGCAGGAATTAGCAACCGGCGTTTACTATTATAGATCCTTTCATCCAAGGAGGATCTAATACCAACACTGGGCTAAATATTGCATGAAAGGGGCTGGATAGATAGCCCCAGGTAACTGTGAAATGGCCACTGTGTTTACAGGGATCTGTCAAAACACTGCAGTGGCTTTCATGAGCTTAGAAACCTTGCTGTAGTTTGGAATCGAGGTTCCAATTGCTGTCGGAAGGATTTTGTGCTTCAGATCTTAATGAAGGGCAGGTACAGGGCTCCTAGAGCTGCCCACGAGGGGAACTGCTTGCTTCTCTGCAGAAGGTGCTGGCTCTGCCACCCTAAGCTCGAGACCTGAAATTCCCCTGGTGAAGGACCTGTCTGTCTTCTGAGGAGCGGCTGAGGGAGCTGAGGTTGAGGAGAGAAGGAGGCTGAGGGGAGACCTTACTGCTGTCTACAACTACCTGAAAGGAGGTTGTGCACAGGTGGAGGGCAGTCTCTTCTCCTGAGTCACCAGTGATAGAACAGGGGAAACGGCATCAAGTGGTGCCAGGGGAGGGTTAGACTGGACAGCAGGAAAAATCTCTTCCCTGACAGAGTGCTCAGGGGTTGGAACAGGCTGCCCAGGATGGGGGGGAGTCACTGTCCCTGGAGGGGTTCAACCACCAAGTAGCTGTGGCCCTGGGGAGCAGGGTTTAGTGGGCAGGGTGGAGTTGGGGTGACGGTTGGACTGGATGAGTTTGGAGATCTCTTCCAACCTTAATGCTTCTGTGATCCAGTCTCTTCACAGGTCTGGGCAGTGCTGCTCCTGCACACGGCTGAGTGTTCAGGGCAGCTCTGTGGTCAGCACAACTCTTCTAACCCTCATCATGTGAACAAAGAGACCTCCTGGTTACCTGGCAGAGAAGAGGAGACTGGGCAGATGTTTTCCCACCTCCTGCCTACTCATACTCCTCTTCCTCAGCCTACCCTTCACCTGCTATTTACTGGTGGTAGTAAATAAGAGAGTCCTGGGTTAGGCTGTGCTCAGTGGAAATTGTTAATCAGTGAAGAAAGAAATGATGTGAGAGAAAATCCCAAGAAGAAGGGAAAAGCTTTTGAGAGGCTCAAGTCTGTGACTGCTGGGTCCAGGCTGTGGATGTGAAGAAGAGCTATCTCCCTGTATGTTTTGGCTTCCTCAAGACCTGTTGGCAAGAAGAAAAAGGCTGGAGGAAAGGAGGATTAGGCTGAACTTCACCTTTCTCCCGAGACACTGCAGCGGGAGCTGGGCTGGTGCAAAGGAGAGTCAGCAGCAGACAATTCATCCAGGGAATGATGGAAGTCCTTGGCTCATCTCCAGGAGCAGCAAGGTGAAGGAAAGCACCCTGGTGCTTGCAGGTCTGCTCCTGGCACAGAAGAGCAGTTTCCCACTTTATCTGCTGTCCAGGATTGATTGTGAAAATCTAATCTGGTGCCTTATTAATTGCATTTATCGTGACCAGCTCACGTGAAGCTCATCCATCAGCTTGTCTCTGATGGCTTGCACTCAAAAAACCTCGTGAGCTGCTTCCGAAGAGGTTTTTCAGGATGGACATCCTGGGTGATTTCTCCTTGAATCCCAGTTAAATGCTCTGGGTCTCCTCCATTCCCTGCCCATGGAACTGTGGTGGGAATCGCACCGGCTGGGGGTCACCCTGCTTTCTCTGCTGTGAATGTTCTCTCTCGGGTGGGCAAACACGAGCAGTCAGCACTTCAGAGCTTGAGCCACACTGTCCAGTAACAGCGGTGAGAAAGTGAAACGCCAAGTGAAGGGGAAGTTTCTTTGTCTTCCACTGACCCCTGCCTTTCTTATCTACGGGTGCAGCTGGGTGCAGATGTGTCTGTGCACACCCGCAGGGCTTCAGGAGTACTTGGAACTGGTCCTGGTGATTCCCCAGCTGCACTGGAGGTCTGTTGTTCTACTCCCAAGCAAACTCCATAACAAAGCAGCTTTCAAGATGATTCATGGGGGAGATGAAGGCTTTAGATACTCTTTTTCCTAGTTTGCAGCTGGAAAAGCCCTTCAAGCTCATCCAGTCCGCTCCACAACCCCCAACCACCACCCCAGCTCCTTAAACCCCATGGCTGCCCGGCTGTTGAACCCCTTCAGGGATGCTGCCTCCACCCCCTCCCTGGGCAGCCTGTGCCAAGGGCTCCCTACTCTTCCTAGGAAGAAGTTTCTCCTCAGATCCAACCTGACCCTCCCTGGGAGCAGCTGGACTCTCCCGTATCAGCCTTTCTTCCAGCATTCACACAGAGAGCTCTCCTTCACCGTGAGAAGCTTCAAGTGCGATTCATTTTGCACCCATCAGCATTTCTGCAGCTTGCACTGAAGAACCGAAAGGATGCTGACAAGCAGAAATCCTCATTCCCATGCAGTCCCAGAAGCCCTGCGAGCAGTGCAGTTCACCCTCCTGTCTCACCCGCGGCCAAAGGTCCTTCTTTATTTGTTTTTGTTTTCAGTTTGGAAGGGGAACAAATCTGAGCAGCACTGTTTTGTCTGAGGATACAGGGGCTCAGCCGTAAGGAATTGGGAAGCCTGCATTCAGAGGCATCAAATGTGTGTAACCTCGGACATAAAGAAGGCTTCTGAAAGCACTGGGTGACAGTGAGAGCGGAGGATGAGGGAGCAGTTCTTTCTTTCTTTCCTTCTCTGGAGGCTGCAGAGAAAAAAGGGGAAGGAACTGGCAAAAAATAAACCCCAATAGAATCCCCAAACCCTATAAAATTTGGAAGAGACAGAGGAGAGAGAAGATTAAGCAGTGATGATAAGCAAACTGTCTGCAGAATCAGGTCGGTCGTGCATCCGCTGCGGTGCTGCACGGCTCTGTGATCTCACATCACTCCCATCCATCTCCCGTCCTGTTTGCTCTGCTCCTTTCTGTCATCCCCAGCTAAGTGGCAGGAAATCTGTGAGAAGACCTGTCTGCTGCCTCGCGATTGTCTGTCATCCCAGGCAAAGGGTATGGATGCCAGCTGGAGTTTGTGAGGATCGTCAGAGGACAGGGCCAGCCCTCCTTTTCTAGGGAGCAGAGGCAATGTGCATGCAGAGGAGAGTTCCAGCCCTGCAGCACAGCACACACAGGTGGGGAGGCTGAATGCTCCCCATGCAGGTTTTGGGTTGATTTCGGTGCAGACAGGACTCCTCGGCCGCCCCATGGTGCTGGATGGTAACAACCAGGAGGAGGCTGAGAGGAGACCTCAGTGCTCTCTGCAGCTCCCTAACAGGAGGTTGTAGAGAGGCTGCTGCTGGGCTCTTCTCCCCAATTCCTAATGCTAGGGCAATGGGCAATGGCCTCAAGCTGCATCAGGGGAGGGGTAGAGGGGATCTGAGGAAGAAAGTTTTCACTGAGAGAGTGGCTGGGCACTGGACCAGGCTGCCCAGGGAGGTGGTGGAGTCCCCATCCCTGGAGGGGTTTAAAAACCAAGTAGCTAGAGCCCTTGAGGCCATGGTCTGGGGGTTGGGGAGCTGCTGGGATGAGGGCTGGACTTGGTGATGCTGGAGGTCCTTTCCAGCCAGGAGGATTCTGTGGTTCTAACCACCAGATTATGAGATGGGCATAGATTTGTACTGGCTCTTGTGTGTTACAGTGACCTCCCAGTCCCTGGCAGGGGCTGTCAGAAGGCTGGGGAAGGCTGTTCCCAAAGGCTGGGAATGACAGGACAAGGTGTCCTGGTTTGAAGCTGGAAAAGGGCAGAGTGAGGCTGGACAGGAAGAAAAAGGTCTGGGATCTGAGGGTGGGGGATCCCTGGACCAGGCTACCCAGAGAAGGGCTGGAGGTCCCATCCCTGGAGCCATTCAAGCTCAGGCTGTCTGGGGCTCTGGGCAACCTGGGCTGGTGAGTGCTGGCCCTGCTTGGTGCAGAGGAGTTGGACTGGCTGCCCTTTGGATCTCCCTTCCAACCCTATCACTCGATGATTCCCTTCAGCTGATGTCCTCAGGACAAGTTTCCCCTCGCTGTCTGCCATGGAGAGGAAGGATGGGTGGAAAAGCCCGTTGGAGCACATCAGCAGCTCCGAGAGAAATATCAAACCCACAGTGATGATAATCACAGCCTCAGCAAAGTGACTGAAATTAATGCACCGTCTGAACGGTTCTGTGTGCTCTGCCTTGATGCTCCTCATTTCAAATGAATCTCTCCAGACCTGAAGGCTGTTTGGAAACAGCTGATGGTGCCCATAATGAGGATTCCAATCTTCCAGTCTCCAAACTGAAATTAGACATATGTCCTGACATGTTGACATTAATTTGAGCTGTTACAGCTGTAATGGGTTTATTTTGCTAGCATTTTAAATAGGATTTCAGGAGAGATGGGCTCTTCTCCATGAGTCAAGTCGGGAAGAGGCTGGGAGCAGCCCTGTTTTCAAAGGTTCATTTGAGAAACCTTGTTCTCCACAGAAGTTTTCCTGAGTTGTGAGGTTACTTCGAGTGGGGGGTGTTGTGATAGCTGATCCCACGGCTGGAAAAGCAGGACGGGGGGCGGCTGCGGTGGGAATACACTGGCCTTTCATTCCCAGGTATCAGTATTCAGCTCCAGCTTGGCTCCGAGCAGAATGCAAGAATAAATACAAGCAATAAAGGAAAAGTAATGGATTTATTCGACTCCCAGGTCGGATGCCTGGGTCCAACAGGCAGGCTGGGACACGCTGGCTGAGCACATTAACCCCGCACAGGGCGTTTTGCTGCTGTGAATTTGAAACTCACGAAGTCACCGGCTGTGGCCAAACTTTTCCTCCTGCAGGGAACAGGGCTGGCAGCCAAGAGGCTGGTGATGCTGGAAAGCTGCAAAGGGCAGGGAGACAGGGCAGCAGTGGGCAGCCCCGTGGGTGCCTCAAGGACGTGGCACCCCCTAAGCCACTTCAGCTTCCCTTGGCCGGTCTTCCAGACACGGGTAGTGTATGGGATAGCTGTGAATGAGCAGTAAAGTCAGATGTGGGGGAGGCTGAGTGAAAACACAGGGTGTGAACTGAGGAATTTGTGGCTTTGCCTGGAGTGCCATGCCCTGGCACTGGCAGAAAATTGGTCACTTAAGGCAGAGTGCACTAGTAATTTGCTGTGTAGCATCAGAGAGGATAAAAAAAGACCCACGAGGGAAAGACAGGCATTGTCCTGACAGTTTGCTTTGAGCTGAACCCAGCTGGTTTTCATGCATTCATAGAGTCAAAGAATGGATCAGGTTGGAAGGGACCTGAAAGAGCATCTGGTTCCAAATCCCCTCCCACGAGCAGGGACACCCCCCACCAGACCAGGGTGCCAATCTGGCTTTGAGCACTGCCAGGGAGCTGGGGGGCAGCCACAACCTCCCTGGGCAACCTGGTCCAGGGTCTCAGCAGCCTCCTGGTGAAGAGCTTCCTCCTGACTTCCAGTCTCAACCTCCCCTCTTCCAGCTGGAAACCATTCCCCCTGCTCTGACCACTCCAAGCCCTTGCAAACAGCCCCTCCCCAGCTTTCCTGCAGACCCTTCAGGGACTGGAAGGCTGCTCTGAGATCTCCCTGGAGTCTCCTCTCCTCCAGGCTGAACAGCCCCAGCTCTCCCAGCCTGTCCCTGTAGCAGAGGTGCTCCAGCCCTCCCCTCATCCTCATGGCCCTCCTCTGGACACCTTCCCACAGCTCAACCTCCTTCCTGTGCTGGGAGCTCCAGAACTGGATGCAGGACTGCAGATGGGGTCTCAGGAGAGCAGAATAGAGGGGGAGGATCCCCTCCCTCACCCTACTGGTCCCACTTCTCTCAGTGCAGCCCAGGATGGGGTTGGCTTTCTGGGCTGCAAGCGAACCTTGCCGGCTCCTGTTGAGTTCATCAGCCAACCCCCCCAGGTCCGTCTCAAGGCTGCTCTCACTCTGTTCCCCACCCAGCCTGTCTCTGTGCCTGGGATCAAATCAACCCAGGTGCAGGGTTATTATTTGGCTCCTCCAAATAACCCCCCACCCTGCTCTAGGGACCACTGACGGAGACCACGGCTGCTGCCCCACTCACTCAGAAGTCCCCAGAAGAGTCAAATCTATTAGATTTATCAGCTCTCTTAGGTATCAGCTCTACCCCCCAGTCTGTCTAGGGAGGCTGTGTGGAGGAGATGTCTTTCAGCATTAGAAAACCACTCAGTCTAGGAGAAGGAGACAAGGCAACTAGCTGTTGGGTTTGAAGGTTTGAAGGTCACGGGTGGCAGATTTTTAAGCCAGAGCAATTCAGCAGGCACTCGATCCTCGTACTTCCTTCTGGCTGACTCTCTGCAGTGGAACACGAAGTAGTTTGCAGTTAAACAATATAGTGCCCACAAATTAAAATCAATAGCTTATTTATAGGGCTATCGATGCTCCCAGAATGAAACAGATCTGTCAAGAGGCTGTTACTACCCTGAATCAAACGCTGGGCATCTCCAGCCCATCTGATGATTCTATGACTCTATGATTCTATCTATACAGCCTCCATAACTGGGGTACAGAGCTAATTCACTGTGATTCCTGAACCACACAGTTGGGATGGTTGTTTTCAGGTCTCTGTGCTGTCTGCTTCAAGGATGGGTTGGATAGGGATCGGGGCAGCTTGGGCTGGTGGGAGCTGTAGTAGTGAGGACCAGGCACTGTATCCAGCACTTCTCTGTGAGTTGAAGCTGGAGCAGGCGCTTGTCCAGGCTCCTGCACACCGGGGTTGTCTCTGTCTCTCTCAAATGGGATCTCAGACCGGTGAAACAGAGTGACTCTGCTTGTTGTCCCCCCCTTTTCAGAGCCCTGCAGCTTTCTGCCCTTTCCCTGCCTTCCTCCCGCGTTAACGCGCTGGGCAGCCTCTGCGCCAGCTCCGTCGGTGATGGAGAAACCTCCCAGCTCCTGTTAAGCAAACTGAGTGACCGGGAACGGGAGGAGAGAGGAGAACAGATGCAACACAAGTTGTCATTTTGCTAAATGACCTCTTAGCAGAGCAGCGCTCCGACTGCATCGTGGGGCAGCGTACAGATGATCCTTGGCCCGTTAACTAACAGTTCCCCCCCCTGTATTTATTGCTCGTGAGCCGTGCCTGACAGCTTTACTGCATGCAGGCTGGCACGTTGTGAAAAGCAAAGTAAATAGGTCTGTGGAATCACGGCCACGGCATCCCCGTGTAAGGGGAAAACAACTCGTTGGGTTTACTACATGTTTGGAAAGCTATGACAGCTCTCGCTCAGTGTTTTATGGCAGCTCCCCCTCCCACCTCCCCTTTCTACCTTAAACAGTCTGGATTTGTTTTGCTGGTGTAATTAGGCAATAGCAGCTGATGGGGTTTGAATCAACAGTGTTTTCTCATCGCCAAAGCTGCCTCGATTGATGGACAGGAGAGGCAGCAGTCTGTCTGTGGGAGCTATAAAGCGGCCTGTCTGCACCCTGCACACAGGAAAGGACATTACCTTCAGGACTCTTATAATTCATCACCAGCAGATACGCTCCTCAGGCGCTCGGGCTTTATTCTGATGTCAGGCTGGTGCTGTTTTCCCTTATCCTTGGGACAAAAGCAACAGAAATCCCAAATATGGGCTCACGACAGGGAATCTGTTCTTTACCAGTGGTTGTGGCTCTAAGCCCGTAGTGTCCTGTCCAATCTATATGAATTAAAGGAACTGTTATCAGTGTCAGGACCCGATTCATCCAGGCTGAGCCGCCTCTTTGTGAAGGAATTGAAGTTGCACGGCTGACTTACTTCATTCCCCACAAATCCGGCAGGGAAAGATGCAGCTCTCTTCTTCTCTCAGGCAAGATCATAGAATCCTAGAATCCTTAGGGATGGGAAGAGACTATGATAGATCATCCAGTCCAGTCCCCCTGCCACAGCAGGATCACCCAGACCCAGTGGCCCAGGAACACAGCCAGGCGGGGCTGGAACGTCTGCAGAGAAGGAGACTCCACAGCCCCCCTGGGCAGCCTGGTCCAGGGCTCTGGGACCCTCCCTGGGAAGAAGGTCCTGCTGAGATTGAGAGGGAACCTCCTCTGTTCCAGCTGGCACCCAGTGCCCCTTGTCCTGTCCCCAGATGCCCTTGAGCAGAGCCTGGCTCCATCCTCCTGACTCCCACCCCTCACATCTTTATAGACAGGAATGAGGTCCCCCCTCAGCCTCCTCTTCTCCCAGCTCAAGAGCCCCAGCTCCCTCAGATGTGGACTTAATGACTTCTCCTCTTTCCCCCCAGCCTTTACTCCATGGATACCTGTTAGCTTCCTAACATCCAACCCAACCTTCCCCTGGCAGCTTCAGGCCCTGCCCTCTCATCCTGGGTGCCTGGAGAAGAGCTGGAGTGCTCTTAGCGAGTGCCCCAGGAGCTAAGATACCTAAGGAAATCTTGGAAACAAATCTTTTGAGGCTGAAACAGCTAAAGGTCTCAGAAGATGGTGTGTGGGGAAGGAGGACTCATCAGTGAACGAAAGGATGAGAGGAGCTGGTTTGTTTAGCTTAAGACACTGCTCTACGCAAGATTTCCCCCCTTTCATCCTCATGGCTCCCGTCTCTAATATTTCTGTAGTAGTCTCCAGGGCTCAAACAGGTAGACAGAACAAAATGCATCTCTGGAAGGAAACTTCTGTCACCACAGTGGTGCCACTGGTCGCTGTGATTCTCTACTGACCCCACATCCCATCTGCACTGCTGCTCGGGTGGCTATTGAGAAGAAGTTGGAGGATACTCACTCGTAGCATCCAAGGCATCAGGTAACTGTGTCAGGAAGAGGTCTGCAGGGCTTTGCTGGCTCGGAGCAAAGAGAGAGAGGGTCGGAGGAGATGTATGTACAGGGAGATTACATTTCCTTGGGAGATGCTGGGCCTGGCCTGGCTGCTCTCATTTTCATAGGCACCAGGTTTATTGTGACATTAGAGCGAGGAGTTTGCTCTTGTCTGACAAGAGGGGGAAGGAGCCAAACAACAGCACTTGGCTAAACGGGCTCTTTCCATTCAGCTCTATCAAAGGTACCCTGTTGTACTTATAAACACGAGAGAGAAAATGGTGTCATCAACCTGTAATCAACCGTGGGAGCCTCAGATTGCCAGCTGTCCATGAGATTTGAGCTTGTTTTCTTCCAGGAGAGAAAGCGAGCTCATTTTCTTTAATCTGCTGAGAAATTGCTCCACTTATTTACAGCATTGGATTTCCTTAAGAAAGACTCTGCTGCAGCCAAGGGAGTTATTTCAGCAGCCAGGGGTGGGTTTTGCCTTTGTTTGACTGCATTAGCTCATTTGGAAGGAGTAAGGGACAGCCTGGCCAGTGCTTCGTGGAGGCTGGGTGTTTCATTCACTTGCCATTTCGTCTCTCTCTGCACAAACCCTGTGGCACAGAAGCCCCAGTTAAACAGCTTTTGGAATGATGACACCCAGTCTCTGCCCGGGACTGAGTCTTGTTAAACTCAATCATGGAATCCCTGATGGGCTCAGGTTGCGAGGGACCTCAGAGCTCATCTCCTCCAACCTCCTGCCAGGGGCAGCGATGCCTCTCAACCAGACTTGGATGCTCAAGGTGTCATCCAACCTGGCCTGGAGCACCTCCAGGGAGGGGGCAGCCACTGCCTCTCTGGGCAATTGATTGCAGAGTCTCTGCACCCTGGCACTGCAGATCTTCCTCAGATCCAGCCTGACCCTTCTCTCCTTCAGTTCCAAACCATCTCCCCTTGTCCTGGCGCTGGATACCCTTGGGAAAAGCCCCTCTGCAGCCTCCCTGTAGGATTCCCAGGATGTCCTGGAAGGCAGCTTTATGGTCCCCCTGGACTCTTCGCTTCCCTAGGCTGATGAACCCTCGGTAAACTTTTACACTGGTGTTTTTCTGCTTTCATCTGCTGTCTGCAGGAGCCCCAGCTCGCTGAACGTGACGATGAAGGCAAACAGCCCCGTCCTCCTGCCGCTGTTGGGGTGTGTGAGTCAAGCAAAGGACAAGGCGTGGGCAAGCTCCCTTTCATCACTTCTAAGGCCTCCTTGAGGAAGATCTGTCTCACTCCAGACAAACAGCCAGCACGCAGCCAGCTGAGGCAGGACGGGGGGAATTCAAGATTTTAATTACACTCGGGGGACTCTGGTGGGCTAAATCCCCTCTCCTGGTAGAAGGAGGCAGGGAACACACCTGGAGGCAGCAGCGTGCAGCTACTGATGTGCAGATCTGCAAACTGGGAAACATCTCCCAGCAGAATCACTCTTCCCTAAATATTGCAAGGTCCATTTAGAAAAGCTGCTGATGCTGGGGAAAGAATCAGCTCCGAAACCCATTACTCTCTTTGCTACCAGCTAATGAATTTTCCCTCTGCCCTTCTGCATTCGTTTTCCCTTAGCAAGAGGCTCCTTTTTTGCCTCGTGTTCCTCTCAGCTCTCTCTGCCATCGGAGCTTTGATATCCGGGGAGCACTGTCTGTAAATAGGACTCTGCAGACACCGCTCAGGGGCAGATGCCGACCCCGAGCACTCCCGCTGCTTCTTCCCTAGCGAAATATCTCTACAAAGAGCTGTTTAAAGGCAGGGGGGCTGCTGCTTCAGCAAAGGGTTAAGGTGAGAGGTGAGAAGCGATGGTGGCTGAGCTTATCCCTGCCGCACACAGGCGTTCCAAGCGCTCTGTGATGGCAAAGTCTTGTCAGCTCTCGTGGTTCTGATGTGGTTGGCTCACATGATATCAGTTTGGGTGTCTTCCCTTCAAGTCCTGCCTCCTGGAGTTATCCCAGGGGGAGAAATTCAGCTCCCCCCTCCTCAAAGGGAGCTTCTGGTTAGTGGCAAAGAACAAAGGCTGGGAAGGGTGATTTCAGTGCTTTTTAAAGATAGATGACTCCACGGGAGTTCTTTTCCTGAAGGATAACGCCCCATGTTTTCCTGAGGGCTGATGCTAAGTGCAGGGCTGGTGGTATCGTTTATGACTACCTGGGGTTTCTTTGTTTTGCTTCTGATCAGTCATCTCTCTCCACGCACAGACCTGTGTGCAGCCCAGACGCACGGGGTGGTACTGCAGGGGCTGCTGGAGATCACCTGCTATGTGTCTGGGTCTGCATCTCCAGGTAGTCTGTATGAGTCTAAAGGGGAGGGGGGGAAGGAATAGGAACACCCTGTTTGGGTCTGTCCTCAGTTCCAGAAGGGCACAGAGCTGCTGCAGAGAGCCCAGTGCAGAGCCACAGGGGTGATGGAGGGAGGGGAGCAGCTCCCTGCTGAGGAAAGGCTGAGGGAGCTGGGAACAAGAAGCCTGAGGGGGGACCCCATGGCTGTTGATCAAGATGGAAAGGGTGGGGGTCAGGAGGAAGGAGCCAGGCTCTGCTCAGGGGCACCCAATGCCAGGACAAGGGGCACCGGGTGTCAGCTGGAGCAGAGGAGGTTCCACATCCAGAGGAGAAGCAACTTCTTCCCAGTGAGGGTGTCAGAGCCCTGGAAGGGGCTGCCCAGGGGGGTTGTGGAGTCTCCTTCTCTGGAGCCATTTCAAACCCACCTTGATTGCTCCTGTGTGACTGGATCTAGGAGCTCCTGCTGTGGCAGGGGGACTGGACTGGCTGAGCTTTCGAGGTCCCTTCCCATCTGTAATGATTCTATGATTGTATATCACACAAATCTAGTGTCACTGTACTGTAAAGCGCATTTTGGAGAGTCCCAGCACCCTGAGCAGTAGCTTTCCCTCAGATCCTCACCCATATCTCACGTGAGGACTCTCTGGCTCAGTACAAAACAGAGTGAGGGGTTTTGTTTCAGTAAAGCCTTGGCATCGCAGCGCTGAGCACAATCTCTTCAGGAAGCCCATGAAAATGGATAGGAATAGTAAGGAGGAACCAGCCCTCTTAACCCCAAAGATGCTGAATAATCACTGCAAAGCAGCACTTACTCCACAGAGAGCTTCTTGTGCGAGGCCACAGGGGGATAAAAATGGATCCCTAGATAAGGGAAAGTGCTGAGCTGCAGTTCTGTGCAGCAGCACTGGCTGCTCACTGGGTCAGGAGATGTAGCTGTGCTCATGCCAGCAGTCCCAGTGTCAGACAGGGCCAGGCTGGAGGGTACGTTAGAGCAGCTTGCTGAACTACACTCAGCTTTTGCAATTAGCAGCTTGTTTTACTTTCTAGTTACATCCTTCCAGGCTACACAGGACAAGGGGCACTGGGTGCCAGCTGGAACAGAGGAGGTCCCATCTCAGTCTCAGCACGACCTTCTTCCCAGGGAGGGTCCCGGAACACTGGCACAGGCTGCCCAGGGGGTTTGTGGAGTCTCCTTCTCTGCAGCCGTTCTAGCCCTGCCTGGCTGTGTTCCTGTGCCACTGGGTCTGGGGGATCCTGCTGGGGCAGGGGGATTGGACTGGATGATCTTTCCAGATCCCCTAATCCCTAAGGATTCTAGGATTCTACATCTCCCAGCTTTAGGGATGATTCCCAACCCCAGGCATCAGTATTTGCTTGGATTCCAAGCCTCCCCCAAGTCCCCACTTGGCCCTGGCTGGGGGAGATTATCCATCAGCTCCTTGAACCAGCAAAGAGGGCAGCTCGTCCACTGCTCATGAACACTCTGGGGGTGGGAGGATCTTTCTCTCTTAGAGGAGCTCCTGTCTCAGAGGACGTGTGGCAGCCGAGACGACAAAGATGGTGATGAGCAGAGAAGGAAGAAAGAAGAAGGAGGAGGAGGAAGAAGAAGGAGTCTCCCCTTTAGGACCCTGTCCACCCATCCCCTGTAGAGTCCAGACAGCGATGCAGGAGGTCTGCTAGGAAAGCAACCTCCAGCTTCAAGAGAAAATGCCTTTTCAGCACGAAAGCACCACAGCTCTTAGCTGGAAACGTGGTAATTCCCAAACCAGCAGACAATACCAAGGGTGTTTGTTTGAATGCCTGCAAAACCGCTCCTGGAAATGTGCTGTAGAGATTCTGCTGTAGGGTTTTCAGAGCCTCTAAAGGATTGCCTCTCGAAATTAAGAAGGGAAACCTTATTTTTAACAGCTTGGAGGATGAACAGAAAGCAGGAGCCGCTTGTTTTTCTCCCTTAACTTACACTTTTGCTCCTCTCTGTCTAAACATAGTCCTCATACTTCATTATTTCAGCCTGGAAAATTCCTGAGGGTTGACTAGCTGGAAAATCTGGGCTAACAGCAAGTTGAAACTTTCAGAGTGAGAAGGAATTGAAATCATTTAATCCTACGCAATTACCCCACTTCTCCCTGATGATTTCTACTTCATTTTACTAAAACTTCAGTGATTTAACCCACCCGTGTGTCTACTTTGGGGTCAAAATCTAGTTCCTTGGGTAAATCATATTTTATACAATCATGGAATCACTAGGGCAGCCTGGTCCAGGGCTCTGGGACCCTCCCTGGGAAGAAGGTCCTGCTGAGATTGAGAGGGAACCTCTGGGTGATCCTGCTGTGGCAGGGGGACTGGACTGGATGATCTTTCCAGGTCACTTCCCATCCCTAAGGATTCCATGATTCTAAGCAGTGTTATCAATGCTCTATTTATCAATACAGTTAGGGGAGGGGGAAAGCCTGCTGAGACATGAGCTATGTTGAGAGGTTTTCAGCGGGAGGAGTTGTTCCAGGGTGCAAATAGGAGAGCATTTCCCCCAGGTTTCCATTACCCAAAGAGGGGTTGGGATGTTTTCTATCAAGGTTAGAATCTGGGTTAACCAGAGTGCTCTGATAAGGCTCTGATTGCAGCAATCTTGTGGCAGAGGCTGCCTCTGATCTACAGTTAATGTACTAATTGATTGCATTTGTGGGGATATAAAAAGGATCTCTGCCTTCCCTGCTGTTTTCTGGGTTCTTCTGACCCTCTGTGACCCAGCCTACCTCACCTTGCTCGTGTCCTTTAAAGGAGCAATGAGGTCACATCCCTGTGGAGGGTGGCATGGAAGAACCAGCTTTGCTGGTTGCAAAGAAGAGAGCAAACTACTCCCAGGTACCCGTGGGGATGCGCTGGTCACGTTGTGATGCAGAAGGCTCCTGAGCACTGGAAGCGTCTGGAGGAGGACAACCCACCTGGATGGAGGCAGCAGGTTGGTGATGGAAGGCTTCAAACTTTTTAAGCCTCTGTTTTGTCTTTGGTGTCTGGTGCTTTTGCTGTGGTAGACAAATTAATTGGCCTAACACAGGTTCTGCCAAAGCCTGGCTCTCCCAGCTCAAAGGCTGTGTAGTGTTTTGTGGTGGCTTGCAGTCAGGGGAAGGTCCAGGCAAGGTTTGCCTCTGAGCCCTCTGATTCTTGATGTTGTAGACTCCTCTCTACCTTTGATGCAGACTTGTGGGCTGGTACCCAGTGGTACTAGAGCTTGGAGATGCTCAATTTGAGCAGGGAGAAGTAATGCTGGAGGGAAATGAAGGTGAAGTCCAACTTATTCCAGATCAGCTTGGCTAATTAAAGAGAAAGTCTTGCCTGGAGCAAAGTCCAGTAGGGTCTGAAGTCTAGAGAACAAGTAAAGATAAAAATATAGTTAAAAATAACAGCCTTTTGATCATCAGAGTCACCGTTCCCCCCTCGCCGTTCGTGTTAACGAATCCTAGTTGATGCTGTGAAGGGGGGGTTGTTTGATGCTTGCAGTGGCAGACAGAGTCTCTCTTGCTTGGTGATGCTCTCAGATGGGGGTGCTGGGGGGAAGGTCTGTCTGCAGTAATTATTTAATGAAGAGTAAAGCTCCTCTGGAGAGAGGGAGGGTTATGTCTTTGCACACGGAGGGTGGGTAGCGAAGGCTTCAGCCTGGGGGCGGTATCTGGGATGTGGTTGTTGGGGGAACCTGTTGAGATGAGGCTTGAGAAGGGCTTCCTGAAGGGATGTGAGGATGGTGTAGAGATGGCAGAGGAGACACAGAAGGTTGGTAAACTGAGTTAAAAGTAAACCTGAACAGATCCTGTGTGTGTGGATGTAGTATCACAGAATCCTCAAGGTTGGAAAAGACTTCTAGTGGTAGAGATGAGGGGGCTTTTAAACCCTCCCTGAGCTGTGCTGTGTTTGTTCCCTCTGATTTAAGATTATCCATTTGGAGTTGTAAGAAATAGGTATTTCCTTTATTTTTATTAAGAGCTCAGTGCTCTCAGGAGCTCTGCTCTCACCTATCTGAAAGCTGTGGCTCACCCCAAACCCCATGCTGTGTATTCAGTCAGGAAGGTGATCCCACACCTCATTTCCCTTGATGAAACGAAGAGTCAGTTACAAAACAAATACAGAATCATTGTCTTGGGGAACTGATGCTCTGACTTGAGGGATTTCAAGTTGTTCTGAGTGTCTGTAACTGCTGTGTGCAGTCTTATTCTCTCAGTTGATGGTCCTGGTTGTTTGAAGGGGTTTATGGATGTTGACAGCCACTTCTTATGGGTCTGTTGTGTTTAAATTGCAAATACTGGTCTCAAAACGATGCCTTACAAGGCAGGAGCTTCCTGAAAGATTTATGGCAACAGTCACACAGGGTAGAGTCAATTTCCCACTGAATATGAAGCTGTGTCAGTCATGGCTTGCTTTACTGGATTAGTTGTGATAGCTGCCACTGGTTCTGGAGTATCTGAGTGCGTGGGGAAGGGCAGGAAAACCCTTCTGGAAACAGCAGGAGTCATCCCCTGACACACCAAGGTGGGAAGTGATGTGTGTGTCTGCCTTGCTCGTGGGTGTGGGTCTCCTCTGTGCCTGCCTGTAGGGGTACAGGGGGATGAAGTCAGAAGTCCCAGCCTGTAGAAGTGATGCTCCCTACTCATGGTCCAAGCCTTTGGAAGTGATGCTCCCTGCTCGTGATCCCAGCCTGTAGAAGTGATGCTCCCTACTCGTGGTCCCAGATACCCTTAGAGTAGCAAAACTAGAGACCTTTGAGTACTGCAGGGTCTGTTAGCAGCTGCATGGCAGGCGTTTTGCTTTCATTAGGGACTGGACATCCTTCTCCTTCAGAAATAGCTGGGATTTACTAATAACTCAGCACCTGCAGTTGCTCCTCTTTAGTTCCTCCCTTGATGCTGCTGCAGTGGTGGCTGATCAGCTGCAACAGAAACAACATCCCTCACCCCATCCCAGTGATTTGCTGAACTAAACACTGCTGCATCAACACCGACCTCAATCCCAACTCAACCTGCAGTTCCTCAGTAGAGGAGAGTGTCCCAGCTTGCTGTAGTCTCACCTACCAAAAGGAATCAAGGTAGCTTTGCTTTGCACACCAGCCTCCAGGAGTTGTGCTGTCTCTTTTCAAGAGGAGCTCCGGTGTTCTGCTCCGTTCTGAAATAATTAGGAGATTATTTTAGTCAATAGGACTGAACTCTGATTTAATGGATTTCAATGGCGAGTTGCATTAGTGACTCTTGAAGGATTAGCAGCTTAATGAAGTGCACACATCAGGGTAGCCATTTAATCTTTTTCTCATAAAAATCTTCACAACAAGATAATAAACTGGAGGAGGAAAAATCATTTTGACAAACCTGTCTAGCTTTTGGGCTGTGGGAAGCCTGAGATCTTCTACTCTGCACCAGTGAGACTGCATCTGGGGTACTGTGTCCTGTTCTGAGCTCCTCAGTTCAAGGGCACAGAGCTGCTGGAGGGTGTCCAGTGTAGAGCAATGAAGGGGATGGTGGAAGCAGAACAGCTCTCTGATGAGGAAAGGCTGAGGGAGCTGGGCCTCTTGAGC
>VZRI01003836.1:680-47732 GCA_013397515.1 Upupa epops
CCAGCACTCACTGCAACCACCTGCCTGAACATCTGCGTGCTTGTGTGTGGCCTCTGTATGGGTGCCCACTGTTTTTCTACTGGCCTTTGACCGAGTAGTCTCCATGTCTTACGGTAACGGCTCTGTCCTCTCCGATTGCTTCTTTCTTCCCCTGTCAGCAGAAGCCACCTCCTCCCCGCGCAGCGCGGCCGCCGCCTTCGCTTGGTTGTCCGCGGTTTCCGCAGCAACCCCTCCGTCTGCCACGTCACTGTGCTCAGGCACCGCGGTAACCCCAGCCTGATGCTCCTCCTCCTCCTCCTCTCTTCTCCTGAAGAGCGGGTAGCACTTTTTAGCCTGAAAAGAATCACAGAATCAGTAGAGATCGGAAGAGACCTTGAAAGAAGGGAAAGAAAAGCCAAAACCGAGCGCCTAGAGCTGAGCTGGTTGCTCTGCCTCCTATCCTCGCAGCACGCCCGCTCAGTTCGCTTGGTTGTCCCTGTTGAATGTGTAATTATTTCGGTCACAAAGCTGTTAGTCCTTCACCAAATCTCTTTGTAGGATCTTAAGGAAAAATTACTAGATTGAACTTCAGGACTTTTAATCCTGTCTGCAAAATACTTGGACTTCGAGTGCCAGATAGTGGTTAGAATCACAAAGAAAATAAAGAAAATAAACCACAAAGAGAACATGGAAATATTTTGCTTTAAAATTATAGTTGACATTATTTATCTCTTGCCTCCCATGGCTTTGCAACTGGCTGCAATAACCAGTTCAGGACAGTGCAGGTGTTCACACGGGGATGCACAGCACAGGACTTGGAGTAACTACAGCAAACTTTCTATTGTAATCACTTGTTCCATCCTGTAACCAGGACAACTTCTGTTTTGTCACCGTTGAGAAGCGATCCATCTAAAGTGGTGCATGGAACCACTGACTGAGAAACCAGCTAGTATATCATTTCTTTTAATGACAATCACCCTCACATACATCCTCAGAGGAGCCAGCTTGTTTTGAACCAAGTGTTTCCCAGTCTTCCCCTAAAAGTCAATTGCTAAATGGTGCCTGAGGGCAATCAAACATCTGATTTTGATTATTTCACCGGTTGAGAAATCTGTGCTTATAATAGTGTTCCCAACAGACTTCATTTATATCTGTCAGGGCATACAGCACTCTTTTTTAGATGCTTTGAGCAGATTGTCTATTTTTTAATTGCATCAGTAAGATTTTCTATGTGCTAAAGTGGTATTAAAATTTAAATTATTTCAGCAAGCTAATAATTTACTTTCTACCTGGCAGACAGACAGTCTCTCAAGCATAACAGTAGACAAGAGGAGTGAGAGACAATGTATTAGAGGTACCTTCAGATTAAAGCACCTTCTGCAGTCCTGGAGGGTGAAGAACAGACACTTTTATAGAGTCATTGTGGTTTATTGATCCTATTAACATTATCTCCTGGTAAAATCAATGCTGGAGTTTCAGTCTTGCAGGAGACATGTAAATGAGAAGATGAAAAAACATGCCAAAGCAAATGGTTTCTTGATGGAAAAAGAGATATGAAAAGAAATAAAGGGAGGAAGGTGTGTGTTAAGAGAAGATAGTATTTAGAGACAGGAGGTTGAGTACAGGACCTTGCCAAAAGTCATCTTCAGTCTTTGATACAGAATGCTGTCTCTTCAAAAATCTTATCTCTAGCCAGGACATGGCTTTCAAAATTATGAAATGCTAACAACTCCTGGACAAACCCTGGACGTGTATGCTCCCTCCTTGTCTCAGTTACTGCACACATAGGTCTTTGCTGCAAGTATTGCTTATGTTTATGAAGGGTTCATCTGGGCCAGACACACAACAGCATCCTGCCCTCAGTAATTCAGAACTAAGTACAAGTAGCTGCCAGGTGTCTGCAGTGCCTTAACTAGTTCATCAGTCTGATAAGTGCATTTTTTCCACATAATTTCTTTCACACACTTACCTAGAGAAGCAAGCTGTCACCATAAGGTCCTGTCCTGCAACTGTAGTTCTATATTTAGGGTGTCTCAGCCCAGATTTGATGGCAAGAGAAGGGGGATTGCTCAACCAGCTATTTTGGTCCCTGTCCTGCATCTGGTGAAGGCTGCATTCATATTGAGAATATTGAGAAAGCCCAAAGGTGTGGAACAGGAGAGACAATCACATGTAGGTACAATATTAAAAAAAGCCCTTGCACTCCTTTTGAAGTGTTTTAAGAGATTTTAGAATCAGATTCTCTAGTAACTTGAAGCAACTGAAAGGCATTCACTCAAATCACAGCATTAAGTTGGAATTAATTACTTCTCATTTTTCCCTATTGCAGTTACTGATTTTTTTCTATTTTAACCTGACCAGGTCTTGAAATCAACGTGCATTTTTGTAGCCCTTTGGCTAAAGGGAACTACTTTAAAGAGGACTGCATAGGATGTGCTCAAGAAGTTAACTCTGGCTCAACACACAGGTTTCACTGGATGCAGAAATCCACAGTCAGCTTTAAAAGTCTTTACCCTCGTGCATTGTTGCTATAGGGTAGAATCAGTCACTGATATCAGAGAAAGCTCAGGTCTGCAAGCAGCGATGTGCCTGAGCTGACAGGGCCAAAACAAATCTGTGCTCTACTGTGACTGAGTCTGAACATACTGAAACATCAATGTCCTTGATTTATTTGGACCAAATGGTGGCTTCTTTCTTTCAGAAGTTCAGGATTTTGTTCTTCTCACATCCAGAAATCCACCTGTATAACAATGTGTCCTTAATGAGCAATTAGTGAGTTTCCAAGCTGCAATCCATATTGCAGAATGACAAATTAGAAGTTCCATATGAGATCGTTTTCCCCCTGCAGTACATTTAAATTAGTGTGGCTTCATTTGCTGGGCACCTTGATCATGGGAGCTGTCTGTGCATGAGTGAATGTATGGCTACATTGTTATATTTTAAACTAATTTGAATTAATTTGATCTGTGAAATATGAATTTATCTAGCTCTCTGTTCTGCCAGTTCAACTGCATTATTAGTGAAAGTTAAAATAAAATCTTTGGTAGGAATATCAGTGATGACACAAGTTGAACATTAAATCCTGAGCCCCCTAAAACATCTTGTCAATACTGAGCGAACCATCAGAAGATGTTTTAGTGGTTAGGGGTTGTAGGCTGGATGGGTGGACTTGATGATCATGATCTTTTCCAACCCTGATGATTCTATGATCAACTATAAAAAAGAACTAAGGAAGAAGAGAGCATCTGGACTGAGTGTGTGGTTCCTGACTGTGACAGCAGCCATCTGCAGATGCTTAAGGACACAAGGATGGGCAAGTCTAAAGTGGTTGTTCTGTGATGCCTGGGACCATCCTTATAGTAGGGGCTTCATCAAACCATCATCTGAACTATTAGGGGACAACCTCCCCATCAGTGAATTGCTCTTTCCTGTTTCCCCTTTGCATCAAATTGCAATTTTTATCTTTACAATATCTTATTGACAGGAATGCTTTCATAGCTTCACACAATGGTTCAGGTTGGAAAGGACCTTAAAGATCATCTAGTTCTAACTCCCCTGCCATGAGCAGGGACACCCCCCACTAGACCAGGTTGCTCAAGGCCCCATCCAAACCAGCCTTGAACACTTGGAGAGAGGGGACAGACCCAATGATGTTGCTTTGGTTTCTTTCACACGTCCTCCCTGGTTTATCCATTGCATTCTCCTGAGCTCCTGCTTTTATGAGAAATATGGGATAACTGTTCCCTGTTTAGCTTACATTCACAATTCATTTTTTAGATCATACCATGTCCTCCCTCAGCCATTTTCTTCTTAAGTATATAAACAATGCTATTGGCCAAGGGATGCCTAAAAGTACTAAGCATATAGTAAAGATCTTGCCTGAGTCAGGGCCAAGACCTTTGTGCCAGATAGCTTTGTGATCACCATTAGCCAGAGGAGTATTTGTGCTCCCTTTTCCCAAGAAAAATGAAGTCCTGTCCAGTGAGGGATCTCTTGTGCTGAGCTTCTGCATGTGGTTCCTGGCAATTCTGCTAGTCTCCAGTTTCTCTATTTAGGACTCTGGGCACATCTAGAGTTCTGACCTTTTAGCCCTTTGGTGCTCTTTGATTTCTTGAGTGGAATAAGGGAGTCAGTGTATTGAAAAGACCTTCAAGTTTCCAGCCTAGGCCCTGCTGGTCTTCTGAACCACTCTACCAAGTGCAGAGAACAGGGAATGCACCTGCTTGGCCTTGGTGAGCAGTTCCTCTGCTGTACCTTGGGTCACAATATAGTTAAAGAATGGGTTTTTGCACAGTCCTGTTGAGTCTGAAACAAATCTTGTTGACTCCACCCTTTGAAATAATAGGATTGAGGACAAGGGCAAAGGAGCATCTCTGCATTACATCATCTTTCCAATGAAAAGAAGCCCAAACCCTTTAGTTCAAAAAACCCCACAATGACTAAACAAATAGATCAAGATTCATTAATAACTACAGACTCCATTGCCACTTTAACATGAGGAGCAATTTAATTGGGACCTAGACTACTTTGTGTAGCTTCGTTAGTGTAATTGAGTAATGCATATTGATTTTTCATGGGGCTCAAATCCTTCTTCATCTTGCATAAGAAAGGCTGTTAAGGAATTATTAATCACATCGTAATTGCTTTAAGATCTATGCTCTAATTAAAACCATAAATTCTTTATTACATCTTTATTTTAATTAGGCATCCAGAAAGACAATAATTTTTACAAGAAAACTTGTACAATAAAATTACCCCACTTAGCAATGCTTCAGAGAGCCTGTGCTTAGGACACACAGACTCCAGCAGGGCTTCCTAAATGAAGACGTGCATGACTCTAGTCATAATCAGAATTAAAGATGCCCTCTGAATATAGTTAACGTTACAATAAGATCTTCTCAGTGCAACCACACTGGGTTCATCCACAGGTGTAAGACTTCACTTTCTCTTGTTTTTCTTTTGTCTTTTATATATCTAGGATCGAAGAAGCATGTCCGGAAATTTTAAGAGTCTAATCAAAGGTTTAAAATGTAATCCTACTGTAATGGAAATAAGCCTATTAACATAACCACCTTCTAGTGTTTTCTTTTGGATGTCTTTATTCCTCCTGTAAAAAGGTACTGTTTTACCTGCCAAGAGGAATTAAAACAGCATATTTCTTCATCTGTGCTGATTTTTCTGATAGACCTAATATTTCTCTCACTTAACCTATTGAAAAAATAGGTCATGGAGTCTAGGACTATAGCCTAGCACAGTCTTGTCTACAGTTTATGTGGGTGGCTTTTAAGTTTTTGAAATTTTTTTAGCTGGGTTGTTTATTGAAATTTGAAGATAACTTCAAAAGCACACAGTCTTCCTTGATTATTTTTTAATATTAAAATTGTTTTATCTAATATGAAATAACTGTGGTTTGGAATACTAGGTAATCCATAGTTTGTTTGGACTTAAGTTCAAAACTTAATCTAAAAGGCCGGTGACTGACTCAGACTGAAAGTTTTCTTATTATCTAGGCATAATTGAAAGTTCACCTTATCCCAGTTCAAAGTAAAATGTCTTTGTGCTTAAAATGTTCACAGAGAAAAGCTTGTAGGTTATCCACTTGAAGGTGCAGTATGTCCTGGAATTGCTTGTGATTCTTGTGATGGGTACTTTGTCTATGGCCACAGCCTCATTGCAGCCAGGTAAGGAACCTGAGCCAAGCAAAACTTGCTGCTATCCATGTTTATTTTGTGGGAGAAAGGGTACAGCTCATCACTAGGCACTGGCTGAGTGCAGAGCTCCAGGTGCAAAATGTGCTGATAGACTTTAACAGAAATTAATGCCTGTTTCCCCTTTTCCTTGAAGAATCTGCAACGTGTCTCTTTTCAAATCCCAGAACACTGCTTCAGAGTGATGTGTTACTGTTTAGACCGACAGGATCTGATTGAAAAGCCAGCACGTAGCCTAGCAGTTGGCAAATGGTGAAAAGATGGGTTTATTTGCTGTTTACTCCTCCACTCATCACCAGAGGAAGCTGGTACACAGCCAGTGCATTGCCTGGTCACATCACTTGTCAGATAATATCTTGATGGTCACTTGATGCTCATTGAAAATAGATAAAATAAGGTGGTGTTGGAGGGTTTGTTATAGCAACAATTAGATTGCATCCCTGGCTTGGCTATGAGCTTTACCTGTGCTAAGCAGTGACTGCTCATCTGAGTGATGCCATAGAGGTACCCAGGGGCTGCAGCTCCAAGCTGCGCTGGTGCAGGCTGAAACACAGAAGGAGGGACTTGTGAACATCCTGGGGGACTTTGTCTCTTCTTTTCTGCCATTTTGCCACATCTCTCATTTGTTTTCAGAAATGTTTACTGTTCTCCTCTGTGGCTATTTCTTCAATTTAACTCTGCTTATTCATAGACCAGACTGTTAAAGGTTTCAGTATCTCCAAAGCATGGCAGATGCTGATGCAATACCTGAGCTCCCGGGTAGCTGCCCCTTTCTTAAAACATTGTCTCCCCTTGGAACCTGAAGCCAAAGCCACAACCCTTCCAGTTCATAGGGGGCATTTGCATTGGTTTCAGTACACTTTGAAACTTGACACAGTGGAGGGAACAAGTGAGCTAAGTGTGAATGGAAATGATTGAAAAAAACCATAGATATCTTCCCTAGAACAGTCTGCCTTGATGATGCAGAGCAGTTGGTTGGAAGGATGATAGCACCAGCTTTCATCTAAGTGATAATGAAATTATGGGGGCGGGGGATGTAGGAAAACCTGTAGTTGAGATGCAGAGGGCTGCCAGCCACACATAGATTACCAAATAGATCAAACAGCATTGCCAGCCGTGCACTCCTCTGCCTCAAACATTTCACTTATTTGGCAGTCTTTGTGAAGTTTGTAAGATATATCTGCCCTGGCTCTCACTTTAGAGAGTGGGAACATGATGTTTTTTTCAAGCTTGAGTTCTGAGGCTTTGCTTTCCTGATCTGTCTTTGCTTAGCCTGAAAACAACTCAGCAGGTCTTCAGTGGGAATTAAGCAAACAGACTACAAGGCTGGCAGTATGTTTTGAATACTTCAGTAGAGCAGCTGAAGAAGGGAGCAAAGACATGTGCATTAGCCAGAGCTGGGTGTCCTGGGATGGAGGGAGGGTTAGCTGCGCTTCTGGTTCCACTGTTACTACCTAGGTAAGCTGAAGTAAAGCAGAACTAGGCTTCATTTGCAAATTCATAGAATCATCAAGGTTGGAAAAGACCTTCAAGATCATCATGTCTGACTGTCCACCATACACCCCCCAGCCACTAAACCATCTCCTGAAACACTGTGTCTACCTGCTTTTTGGACACCTCCAGGAACAGTGCCTCCACGCTGTCCCTGGACAGCCTGCTCCAAGGTCTCACCCCTCTTTCTGGGAAGAAATTTTTCTAATATCCAATCTGACCCTCCCCTGGCACAACCTGACCCCATTTCCTCTTGTCCTATCACTAGTCCCTAGGGAAAAGAGGCCAACACCCACCTTACTACAACCTCCCTTCAATTAGTTGTAGAAATCAATGAGATCCCCCTCAATCTCCTCTTTGCCAGTCTGGACAGCCACAGCTCCCTCAGTTTCTCCTCATCAGACTGGTTCTCCAGACCCCTAATCAGTCCATTTCCTTCTCTGTACCCTCTTGGGCACCTCAATGCCCTTCCTATATACTGCAGTGCCCAAAACTGTACCTGGTATTCAAGGTGCAGCCTCACCAGGGCATAGTAGATGGGCAGGATTGATGGGTCCCCTCAGACATGATCTAGCTTTAGTTATGCTAATAGGACTCTAAGAACTTGGTTTTACTTAGATTTTTCTCCACAAAAATGGGCAAAGGCCAGTATTTACCTTAGAAATGGCCAACAAGCAAAGCCAGAAGACTGTGGGTAGAAAATATTTAATGTCATTAATTTATAGGTATATTAAAAGTTATTGAATAAGTAATAGCTCATTCATAGAGTGCAGTGAATCACTCCGGTGAAATCTCTTGGAAAAGCATCCTCAAACATAGGGAAACCTTTAGACACCTCCATCAAGAGAGCAGATATCTATTTGATCCACTACCCAAATAGAAATCAAATCAATAAACAGGCTCTTTATTATGTAGGAAACAACATAATTGAGACAGTCAATACATTTCAACAATAAATCAAAAGGGATTTTTGACATCTCTGGCTTTTGAACTCCACTAAATTCTTAAGCCATATCATTCGCTTTGTGGAATCCCTGGATGGATATCAGGGTATCATACTCAAACAGCCAATATCTATTTCCTTAAGAATCAAACTACAGGCATTAAGCAATTACTTACCCAGCTAATTTGTATGTATTCCGTATCAAGGACAGTGACTTAGGACTACAGATAAAATCCATTTTCCTTCGTTGAGAAACAGGTAACTCTGCCATATTAGAAATGTCAGGAGACAGTTACAGAATCACAGAATCATTAAGGTTGGAAAAGGGCCTCTAAGACTGTCAAATCCAACCTTCAACCTGACACCTCCATGATCACTCAGTTTCTCATAAGTGTGATGGAGAGAGATGGAACTCATGGCCTCAGGATGATGCAGCAGCAAGGGAATAAAAGAAGGTTGATAAATTTAAGTCCATTGGAGGCCTTCAAATGAATTTCTAGCTTTCAGATTTTTCAGTAGCTGGCAACATTGGATAATTCAAGACCAAGGAGTCACTGAAAGAAATAGGTTGGTTGTTGCTGGGCTCTCTGAAGATGTGACATTGGGCTAGAAAGGGTCTTGCCCTGATCTGTGCTCCATTGGTAGGGTAAATAAATGAGAAACTTCTAAATGATTACCTGTATACAACTATTTACTCTCAGAAGATGTGCTAACCAGCCTTGTGTGTCCAACTGCAGGCAGGACTGCAGCTGTTCCATGTGTAGGTGGGTGCTGCTGTGCAAGCCCCAACAATAAAGCTCAGGGATGCTCAGTTGGGGCAGAAAGCAGCACTCATTCACCACCACTTCTGCTCTGGGTGTCCCAACACACAGGTGCTTACCAGTCACTCCAGCTTCCAAATGGGCTCATTCAGGTGCAAGGCCTAAGCAGTTTCATAGGAAGCTCCTGTAAATGAGCAGCAAAGCAAAAACTGTCCAGAGCAATAACTCTTCTGCTGGTCATGCTTAATCAACTGGCAACAGCAAACCCAGCCAAGAGTCTGGTCTGTTCAGCACAGATCAGTGAAGAGCAGTCTTTTATTTCTCTCTCCTCCTGACTCTGCCATGGGTGATAGCAGAGCTTTTTTAAAAAATTGATTATATTGAGTGATACTACATATAATTAGGACCTGGCAGAGCTGGGTCAAAGGTTGGATCTTAAAGGTCTCTTCCAACCAAAGATATTCTCTGATTCTGTGCAGCTATTTTGCAATACTACCCAATTTCAAGTGTTCATGGCAAGAAATTAACCCCGAATTCTTTGTTCCTCTGCTCTGGTTCCTCTGCTCTAGTAGTGACTCTAGTCTCCATGCTTGGTGCTCCAGTCTTTCTACAGCTGCATCCATCTCCCTTTTAGTCCTGCAGACCTGACCCTTCCAAATGGGTGATTCCAGACACACAGAGACACACCCTCTTCCCACCACATATGTAGACTATAGGTTGATGTAAAACACATCTTTTCATTCCCACAGGCTTACACTGGCTTTCAAGCTCCTAACCTGATGCCTATGCCAAAATCCCTCTTCTCCCATCCTGTTTTCTTCAAGCAACATATAACTTCCTCCTTGATGTGTTCCTGTGCGACTTGGTCTGGGTGATCCTGCTGTGGCAGGGGGATTGGACTGGATGATCTTTCGAGGTCCCTTCTGATTCCTAATGATTCTATGATTCTATGAACTCTCTCTCCCATGTTTCTTGACAGTGTGACAGGGCTGAAGAAAGAGTAGACTAGAGGCATTTTTCCTCCATTATTGCAGTTCCTGTCTGCACAGTGGATCTGTATTGCAAAATCTGCATTCAGAATGTCTCCATGCTCATGGATGCAAATCCCACACATTAGTACACTGACAGGTATTTAATACGAACAGAGAAAGCCAAGTGAAGATTGAAATCTTCAATCCATGCAAGCAGTGAAACTGCTAACTGTTATAAATGCTTGTTGACTGTGCAGGTTCATAACAGTAAAGAAGCAGGAGTTTTATTGTGTCTGTGGTGTGAGAATACCCTGGAGGCTACTGGTGATGGCATGGCTTGGCTAATATGCATGAGAAAAGATTGGGGAACCTGTGTTCAACTCTACTGCACTTGGCAGCTCTGGCTCGGGTCCTGCCTGTCAGCCCTGGGTTGGTGCCACTTGCTCATAGGGTAACTGGAGATAATTTTACCTGCCCACTGATTGTGCTGAGTTTTGATGACGGAAGACAATCAGTGTGGCAAACAGTATGAAGTTGCACAGAAAGATGCATTTCTCACCTTTGTGCTATTACAACCCAAATCATGCCAGAGAGCTTTACACATGTCCTCCTCAGGCACGACACCCTACCTCCCTTCCCTAGCCTCTACCTGGCTCTGCTTTTTGGTTGACCTGCCATCTGATCAGAGACAGAATCTGCACCTTGTTCTATCTTTGCTCTTTGTGTGACAGCAGACAAGACAGCTATTCTCTCTTTAGTGCTTCCTCAAGGACTGTCAGGCTGCCCCAGGCTCTTTGGCTTAGGCACAGGAGGTGATGGGGGCTGAGCATCCAGATCCCTGTGGGGAAGGATGTTTGCCAGTGGGACCAATTTGTCCAGCTTTCTGCCTCTCAGGGATGGAAATGTAGAAGCAAGTATATTGGAAAAGACCCTTGAGATCATCATTAACTCTACTCTACCAGGTTCACCACTAAACCTTATTGCTAAGCACCACTTCTAAACAATCTTTAAACACATCCAAGGATGGCGGCTGTAAAACCCCAGAAGTGAGCATCCTGCTTGTGGCCAAGCCCTAAGTTATCAGTTCTGTGACACTTGAGACCCAGAACTAACCTCCAGTTTTACCACCAGTGAGGACAGACCTCTCTGCAGAGCCTGTGCTGTGGCCGAATAAATAACACCCAGTAAAAGTAATGAGAGGGAGAGGCAGCCAGAGTGCAGAAAGAGTTTTGTCCATCAATTACCCCCAATTCTTCATGCAGGAAGATTAAAGGCTGTTTGTTTGCAGTTATGTGTAATGTCATGGTCTGTTTGTCATCGCATTAGCTCTCCTGGGATCATAAGACATCCCTAAATGCTACAGTGCCACCTTTCAGAAAACAGCCTACTAAAACTAATTAATAGTGCACCCTAGTTAACACATGCAAACTTGGCATTATTAGTCTAATTAAAAGGATTTTAACAATCTGAGTTCACTTCTCTCCCCACACATACACACACACACACACCCCTTCACAGGCTCCAGCCTATGCAAGCCAAGTAAATTAAACCCATTAATCACCCTTGGTGCAAATGATGTAGGTGCCTGTAACACGGGCTCGTCTCTGAAGAGAGACACTAAGGGGCCTCATTATGTTTAATTTCGCTCCTTAGCAAAGGATAATAAATACAAATTGTAACATCACAATAAAATATTTAATTATTCACGAGTTTGGTAAGAAACATAATTAGCTGACTGGTATGTGTCTTCATTTGGATGGTAATGGATCCAATTTAGGAGCTTAACTGTTTCTGGGTAAAGGTTGAAAATTAAGAGGTTTTCCAGGACTTTATTGCTTTGAATATAAAGAGAATGAGCCCATTTCTGCAATCTCCATTACCTCCTCTAGAGAAAGTTGTGTGGACATCCCAGCCCACAGGAACTTTCCTGCCAGGGAACTGGCTCTTGCAGAGAAAGGGGAAGCGACAGCTGATGGTGTTTCCAGACATGATGCTAGAGCAATCCCAAAGAACAAGGTGTCAACATTTTAAGTTCAATATTGTTGGATTTGTGGAGAGACTGGTTTTTGCAGCTGATTTGAAATGTAGGTGTTTACCTTCAGCTTGTTGAAAGACAAGCTACAGTAGGTAAGAGCTGCCAGACCTCACAAGGGGTTCACACTATATCCCATTTACTAAATGGGATGCATGATTACTTACCCCACCTCCCTCCACAGCTCTGGACACAAACCTGGTCTTAACAGCAATGTCCCAGGAGCTGCTGGTGGATAGGCTGTTGGTTTGTGGTGTTGCTGCAGCCCAGGGGTTCAGGAGTTAACCTGCTGCACTGCTTGGTGCAGAAGGCAACTGTGACGGCAATTTAGTGGCTGCTGTTTGCTTTTATGGGATCCTAATTTTATTTATGTTATGTTCTCCTTACTGCAAGTATTTAGGTGACAGATGTGCATGTTCCCTAATCTCCTCCTCATTACCCTATGAAATTGTAGCTGCGTTTTGACAGCTTTCAGACAAAGATAAAAGAGGAGAGGAAAGCTTCAAACATATGGAAATTTTCAGAGACCCTGGACTGACTCCTGGTAGGGAGATTACTGAACACATAGTTAGAGGAATTAGCTAAGATTGGTGGCCTTTGAGTCCATGGTGTCTGAATGCAGATGTAAGGGAAGGCATTGCTCAAGCAGCCATGATCCCAGCTTTCGATTATGTATCGTACAGGCGCGAAGGGAGCTTAGGAGTGGATTAATGCCCTGAAGAGATTAATTCCAAATTGTATTTCCGATGCACTTGCCATGTACCTCTGCACTGTAATCTTTGCTTAAGGGGGGAAAAAGAACCCAAACCGGGAAAACCTAGTATATCTCAGCACCTGTGCGATGTGAAGGGTACAGTTCAATCTTACTTTGTAAGGTAATTAACAGTGGGGAGATCATTTGGTTTGGCAGAATGTAGTGTCTTGCCACAAAGGGAGTGGGAAATTTAAGCCAGGATTCAGAATAAGACACTATTTTTGCTTAGTTTTCATTTTTTTGTATTACTTGCCATGCTCATATTACCTACCCTACCGTAGTGCCCCCTTCACCACTCCCAAACAGGTTTTTGAGGCATCCCCTAAAACATGGATTACATTGTCTTTCTGAAGAAGGCATTTGAATTAGTGCAGAAGAGTGTTCATATAAATTTGCAATCAACATTATTAATGTGGTGTAAGTGTTACTTCTTCCTCCACTAATTCTTCTGAGTAAGATTTACTGTCTCAGTGAGGGTTTTTTTTTAAAATAAATTAAATATAACATGAACTAGATAGTTGTTCACATGGAGCTAGAGCAGGAAAGGCTCATTAATCACTAGTTTAAATCCCAGAGTATCCAGTCATCCTAATTAATGATTCAGTGCTGAACTTTACTCTGACAGTAGCAGCAGAACCAAGTTATTCCCCTTTTTGGCTGACAGGGACTGACCGAGTCAGAGGAACTGAAACAGCCCATTGGGCTGCAGCCTAAGCCAGGGCATCTGCAGGGGAGAAAGGTTGTACCTATCTTATTGTTTAGCTAAAGCAGAGAATATTTATGGGGGATGAGAGTTTCTAACCACCTGGATTCCTAGTAAGCTCTGGGTAAGGAGCTTATTTTGGCAAAGATGCAGGACCCTGGGAAGGGGAGTATCTTGGAGCAGTGCCTAAGCATGAGGTCTCCTGTGAATCCTGTCTGGGGTTCAGGTAGTCCATGCAGGGGAGCAGAGCAGCCTTTGTGCAAGCCAGTGCATAATTAAAGGCTGTAGAATTGAAACTCGTTCTTGTAATAGGAAAATCATAAATCAAATTCCTATTATTCAAACGCATTTACCTGCTCTTTAGGGCTACATTAGTTATGTATTTCATTTATCTGTGTTTCTAAGGCAAATAATTCACACTGTTGCTGTGCTTTTCATCTTCTCTTTTTTTTTCTGTAATTTTTTTAGCATGTAAATGCTTCGCATTCCTCACAGCGCCAAGGAAAGGACATCAGCTTGGGGTTTTGTTGTAGGTGCTTTGTTATATATCTGTAGGAAATTCCTCTAGGAAAGTGTTTCTTGGTGCCTTAGAGGACCAGACATGCTCAGGCCCCCAGATTAGCAAAGCAACAAATTACAAACTGCTCTGCCCTGCCTCAGTCCTGCTGTCTGGAAGTTAATTAATTAGGTGGTTTTGAAGGGTTGAACTTTGCCGACTACAGGGACAGCATGTTTGTTGTTTTTTGGGGTTTGTTTTATTGCAGGGAAATTCTTGCAGGAGAAAATCAGCTTAGGCATAATCTCAGTGCATGGAAAATCGGCAGAGGATGGGGTGTGCTGTAGCATCATTTCGGACACTTAAAGTTTGTGTCAGCTGTTGTTATAATTAACTGCGAGAACTCTTAGGGCTCTGCTCACTTAATCCTTACAGCAGAATCAGGGAGTTTGCAACAGCAAATAAATTTTATTCCTGTTGATTTTTAGCCTGGCTAGTGGGAGCTGGGAATTTTTAGCATGTGTAATTTGAATTATTTCATGAAACATTTAACAAGGGCCTATTTCATTCTTCACTAAGGCACGTTGATATAAGAAGGATGGTGTTATGGTTAATGTAAATCATAATTATTACCAGGTGCATCACTGAACTGGGAAATTGTGCTAAAAATGTAAGTTTTGCACCATTTCATATTGAAAAATTACTTTGCAGCCTGACAGCCATTAATCTCTGTTACAAGAATGTTATTCTTTATTTTGGAAAATTACGGTGCCAAGACATAACAAGGCATAAATTATCAAGCAGCAGGAGTCCACTTCACTGAGCTAAGCTGGGCTCAAATAACCCCCAATAATAAGAAGAACCAGGCCACCTACACCCCATGTCCCCATCCCAATGCTCTCCAGCCAGGGGACACCTCAGCTCCCCCAATAGCCAAGTCTGTTCTCTGAAACTTGTCCTCTGGATATCACTGAAACAGTTTCCCATAGCAATTCTCTATCTTTGTAGCTCCCACAGGACTGTACTCTGGGGAGATTTGTGGGCTGCATGCTCTTTCTTCGTTCGTATTGCCAAGTCCCCTTTAAAACTAGGATTTACCTTAAAGCAGGGCTGCGGGCAGAGTTCCTTTCTTAACAAACATCTTCATTGTTAAAGTGGGATGGAATCTATGTTTGGTACCCAGCTCTGACAGGGGGATAAAAAGCTGTATTATTTTATTTATCCCCAGGAATCAATGGGCTATTCCAAGGCAGAAGATCAAAGTACTTTCTGACTGGTGATAATGATGTTTCTCCAGAAGTGGTTTGGTTTGTGGGATTAGCAACCAAGACCAGATTGCTAAAAGCCTCCATCTAACCCAGTTTTGAACACTTCCAAGAAGAGGGCATCCACAGTTTCTCTGGACAGCCTCTTATAGCATCTCACCACCTTCACAGTGAAGAGTTTCTCTCTAAGATGTCATCTATCATTTTTCAGTTATAACTGTTGCTCTCATCCTATTATTATGCTGTCTAATAGAGACTCTCCCCTTCTTTCCTGTAGGGCCCCCTTTAAGTACTGAAAGATCACAATAAGGTCTCCCTGGAGACTTCTCCAGGCTAAACAACCCCAACATTCTCAGCCTGTCTTCACAGGGAAGATGTTCCAGCCCCTTGACTGTGCTACTGACTCACTACCAACTGCTTGACACTCTAGTACTGTGTGTAGTAAGGTCTCTTCTAGTTGGGACGGCTCTTGTACAAAGGAATATCTGCTATAAAATGCCTGAGCTTCCTCAGAGCAAGGTGCTCCTCTTCTCAGTTTATGCCACAACATCAGAGGTACAGAGCCCTGGTAGGTTCTGCTTTATAAGCAGAAGCAGCAACTAAACATGAGCTTCCAACTACTGAATTATTCAATAAAAGTGTGGGGGGTTTTCAGGTGATTCTCTGCAAGGCTTTTCATGGGCTTCCAGTGAAGTACTTTTGGTCCTATTTGATTTACTGTGAATCCAACTTCCATGAATGGTATGAAATACAGAATGCTCTTTACTTTCATTAGCTATGTCTATCTTTCTGTATATCTATAATACCTCTTCCTCTCACTTTTGGCAGCTGTTTCAAACCAGTGTAATCACTGTAACTCTTCACAAGGTTTTAAAAAACATCCTAGGACTGTTCATCAGACACCACTGCCTGCTATGCAGAGCTTTCAGTAGGTGAATCTCTGGTGCTCTCTGTGAGTTGCCATTTAGTTGAGGCCAGCTCCTTGCACTCAAATTGCTGCCCAAAAACCCTGAGGGCCCCTCTGAAGCTGTTTATTGCCTATGCAAGGAATACTTCTCAGATGACTCTTTATTAGTCTTTGAAGAATTCCCAAGAGGATGAACAATTTTGATAACGTAACTGATGGATAGACCAAAGAGAAGACTTCTGCCTTCTCTGACCATCTTTAGTTTTCACTGTCATCCTTGGGCTGCTGGCAGAAGGGGCTGGAGTGGATGTGTCTGTGTCTTGGCATCTCTGGTCTCTTCACTTGCAAAAAGCAATATTGAAAACATTAGAAGTGCAGAGCGAAGCTGAAGTGTAACCTGTGAAAATGATGATAACAGCAAATAGGAAACCATTTAATACTAGATGTGTTGCTTAGCTTGACAGCACTGCAAGAATTTTGCCAAACCTGAAACGTGTCTTGATAGCACAGTCAGCAGAAAAGCCTTGAGCCAGCTGAATCGCCACATTTGCGTTCATAGAAATTCCAGCAACAGATGCAAGTCGTGTTGAATCTTAGAATTCGTGAAGCTCGTGAGAGCTGCCTAATCAATGCAAAAGTGACACTTCCCTGAAGTTGATGACATGGCTTAAACAGTGCTCACAGGCTCACTAGTCATTTACCTGATTGAATGCAATGTATGATCAAATACAGTTTATATAGGAATGCAATTATGTGCAGCTACCTAATAATCATTATCGTCACATGATTGTAGTTTGTCACACTTAAGCAGCTGGGGAGGGTTAGGTTGGCTGTTAGAAAGCCCTTCCTCACAAAAAAAGGGTGATCAGACATTGGAATGGACTGCCCAGGGAGGTGGTGGAGTCCCCATCCCTGATGGTCTTTAAGAAAAGACTGGAAGTGCCACTTAGTGCTCTAGTCTAGCTGATGTAGTGATGTCAGGTCATGGGCTGGCTTGATGATCTCAGAGATCTTTTCCAGCCTCAATAATTCAGTGATTCTGTGGTTATTATACTGCAGGATTGTTTTTCCTGTAAAAAATGTTGAAAGTGGGTTTAGTAGGACTGATATCACTTGGTAGTGGGGAAAGCTGCAGCACAACCATCTCTTTCTATGCCATTTTTGGGGCTCTTAAAAGAATTCTAGTGTCTCAGCTGCCAGAAAGAACAGATGTGAGAAAATGGCAAAATGGTTGCCAAGCATTATGAATTAACTCTGCTGGTCAGATGTTCAACACCCCCAGTTGATTGTGTGCTAATCTAACTGTAGAGTAAATCAATTATTATCCAGACACAGGATGTTTAGGTAGACCATGGGAAACCTCTTGATTAATACACACATCCTCACCTAGATGGTGGTTAGTTCTGCAATTCATGGTTAAACTGAAGGCAGAACAAATTGCTTTTTAATAACCTTGATAATAACCCTTCTGATAGCTCCATGTAGGCATCATTATTGAATAATAGCCTGTACGTGTCATCAAGTCACTGACATTAGAACAGCAAATAAACAAATAGCCTGGTCATGCCACTGATCAAAACAAGCAAAAATGCCTCTTTAGGGACACTCTAACATAGCTCCTCTGATACCACCAGAATGGAGTAGAATTTTTAAACAGATAGCAAACCGAAAAGATGTTTAAAATTTTGATGCAGTATGCAAAAGATTTTCTACATATAGGAGCCTTAAAAAACCTTAACTGCCCCTTAACTGCATCATTCTGGCATTGTGCAGCATCAAAACTCATGCTCAGTGGGTCTATGGTGGTCTTGAAGCTGCAGGGTGGTGCAGACTGAGGGACACCATGGCCAGAGGAGACCTGAGCCAATGCAGACCACAGACGTTGGGAGATGGACAGGGCTGTTACAGAGCAGTGAACCAAAATTGTAGGTCTCAAAGGCTGAGAGCCATTTATCACAGCTGCTCTGGTGGCAAAAGAAAGCAAGTCTGGAGACTGTTGGTACACATGCAAACAGAAAAGCAACGTGGAATATTCCAGCACTGCTCAGAGCACTTCACAGAGGGAGATGTGCTCATTACCAGAATACACCACCATCAGCTCAGCAGTGCTGGCATCAGTAGAACTACAGTGAATCGAATCAACTACTTATTATCCCTGACACACTGTATCTGAGCTTGCTACCAACACTGCTGGTTCAAGTGAGAACAAGACTATGTCCAGCATGGAGCAGCTGACAGTTGTAGCACAGCTTCAGCCATGCATGGCGTGTGAAATGCCCCTGTCGTGGAGGTTTTGTTTATTTGTTTCTCCATTAAACCAATCACTAGCTAATCATTTTGTATCAAACAGCACAATGCCACATTGCTAGGTCTGATCCACGCAAACCCTTTACATCTAACAGCTTTGGCTTAATATCATTTGTAGGATTAACAAACAAATCTAACAGCAAATCTGACATTAATGAAAGTAAGAAAGCAGCAAATAAGTGTCACCCGGTGCTAAATGATGCGTTATGGAAATGTTCACCTCTGATAATGTGAAGCTGGGAGGACCCTTCATGCTATATAGTCAGTGAAGAGAACTAAAATTATACTAAAGCATTACTGGCTTTTACTGTCAAGTTAATGCTCTATGGTCCCTGTCAAGTCTTTCCCTTTTCCTTTTTATGTTAATGCTGCATTTACAATGGTGTCAGAGCTCTGTGTCTGCACACATTCCCCTGGGTGGCCAGAGCCTGAAGCAGCTACTGGCTGGGCAGAGAGGAGGGACATGGGTGAACAGCTCAGTTCAGTGAAAGGAGAAGAGAATGAGGAAGCAAAGATGGCAATCTGGGTACATGGATGTGACAGCATGCACACTGCCTTCCGCAGGTTGTGAGCCCTAAGGATTGCTGACAACATTGGAGCCAGAGGCAAGACCCATCAGAAGACAGAACTGCAAGTGGTCCCACGGGGCTCTGCCAGAAGGTACAGTAGTCATGGCCCACTGTGAACTGCTATGCCCTGGGGACAGCTTACCTTCATCCCTCCTGATCCATAAGCCATCATCTGTCTGCTGCTGCTTTGAAATTAGTATCAGCCATTGATCCCAAAGGGCTTTTCAAGAAGATTGGTATTTTCCTCCAGTTACAAACAAGCAAGCTGAGGGAGGAGGAGGAGAGGTGATATGTCGAGGTTGCTCAGTTCCTGCAAACCAGGATTTTCTCTTGGGTCTCTTATGCTAATGGACTGCTCTGCCCTGCAGTCAAGGTAGGGCAACAGATGATAAAATCAAGGTGGTGATGATGGAAAGAGAACAGCATTCAAATCACTTTATCTCTTCCAGATGTGTTGAACCAGTCAAATAGATATTTTTCCAAAATTTGGATAAGAAAAATATTTGCCCTAAGTGTTGTCTCCTGCATGGCTCCTTACAGGCACGTGGTAATGCTGAGATGGCACAGCAATACTGCAAAGAACCAGGCTTTTTGCATGAGGATTTGAAAGAGCATTTTCAGAGTAAACTTTTCTTCTTTGCTTCCCTCAGATTGCTCTGGCTCCATTAGGGACCTACAGTTACAATTGCTCCCAAGCTTCCAAGTCCTTCACAACTTGCTGTCGTCTCATGCTTAGCAAATGCCAGCAAAAAAGTCCCTAAAGAATCAACCCCCCACCTAGCTAAATCAGAGACATAAACCAAAAGGTGCCTATAAATCAGAGTGTGCTTTCATAACTTCCATTCATACGTGAACAATACATTAGAACCCTTATATTAAGCAGTGGAGCTGAGCTGAAAAGCTCTGTGGACAATTCTGCATTGGCTGCTGAGAAAATACAGTTTATCCAAAAGCTCTGCATTCAAGAAAAACTTATACTGACTCCCAGGGGGCTTTCTTCCTCACCCTTACTGTTCCTTTCCTTACAGAGAAGGGAATATTTTGAGCTGTCAAACCAATTAGCTGTCAATTAGGTGATCTGTGCACAGTGCTAAACATCATGCAGCAGAACAAACTGCCACAGTCCTGGAACCAGAAGCTCAGTTTTAGCTCACACCTTCCTAACCAGCTGCTTTTTAAATGGGTGTGAGGATTCACCCAGGAGAAGGAACAAATTTTGGTAAAGAAGGCTCTCCCTGGGCTTTGCACTTGCACTGACCCCTCAGCCCCATGCTTGGGGGGGGTTTAGAAGGCTTTTACTTCTCTAAGTTTTACTTTTGTTTTCTTTACTTCAGGTGCCATTGTAGCAAGAGTGACTAGGATTTCCATGTAAACCCATCACTGCTTACTGGGTTGGGGTTTCCTTGTTCTAATTACGATACTAATAGTCATCCTCAAACCCTCATTTACATTTACATTTACATTTACGTTTATTCTCAACAGTTTTGAGACAAACTGACCCAATTACTTTGTAAAGAATAACAGGCTTGTAAAATCAGAATACATTTGAAGAGTACCTTGAGTTCTTCATTCACCTTCCCCTTCCTAGTGGATAGCAGGATGACTATGAGCCAGCAATGTACTTCTGGGACTGAGAGGGCCAACAGCATCCTGGAGGTGCGTCAGAAGGGGAGTGGTTAGCAGATCAAGAGATGTTCTTCTCCCCCTCTACTCTGCACTGGTGACACCACATGTGGAGTATTGTGTCCAGTTCTGGGACCCTCAGTTCAAGAAGGACAGAGAGCTGCTGGAGGGGTCCAACATAGAGCAATGAAGATGATGAAGGAAGTAGAACACCTCCCTGATGAGGAAAGGCTGAGGGAGCTGGGNCATTTATTACTGCTTATATCAATTGCTACATTCTGAAGGAAAAAGGATGCAAACTTTCTCATATTAGTATCATAGGACCCAAATATACTCCTTCCACTCTCCTTCTCTCCCAATTGAAGCTGATTTCTAATTTCCAAACTTCATGCCTTCACAAAGCTTAGGATCTCAGGTAGCGACAGGACTGGGGGGGATGGAGCAAAGCTGGAGATTGGGAAATTTAGATTTGATGTGAGGAGGAAGTTTTTCACCACAAGAGTGGTGAGAACCTGGAATGGGTTGCCCAGGGAGGTGGTTGGGTTCCCGTCCCTGGAGGGGTTTAAGGCAAGACTGGATGAGGCTCTGGCCAGCCTTCTCGAGGGTGGGGTGTCCCTGCCTATGGCAGGGGGGTTGGAACAGGATGATCCTGTGGTCTTCCAACCCTGACAGATTCTGTAACTTCTTCCCAGGGAGGCTGAGGGGGCACAGGGAGTGGGGGCTGCCCAGGGAGTTTGTGGAGTCTCCTTCTCTGGAGACATTTGAAACCTGCCTGGACTTGGTCTGGGTGATCCTGCTGTGGCAGGGGGATTGGACTGGATGATCTTCCTAGGTTGCTTCCAATCTGTAATGTTCTGTGACTTGGTGTGGGTGTCCTACTGTGGCAGGGGAATTGGACTGGATGATCTTTCGAGGTCCCCTCTGATCCCTGATGATTCTATCATTGTATGGTATCTATTTGCCTTTGTGCTGGTATAGGTCAGTAGCTGAAATCATTGTCCTTCTTCTCTAGGGTTTTTTCCCCTTATATAAGAGGTTCAAAATTTTCCAGTGGTTCAAACTATTAATTTTTAATTTTTTCACATTTCTTTAAGTTTCTAGCTAGAGCTAACAACACAAATAATCCTTCTCAGTGAGAGGGGCTCTTCACTCACTAGTGTGGTGGTCTTGAGGTGTTTGCTGGGCTGTTCTGCAAAGCGGTTGTGTAATGCCTACAATAACCTTGCACGCTGGCAGGGCACATGGGAGCTTGAAGGAATATCCTGAATTTCTCTTGCTTGGAAGGTCTACTTGGATATAAGTGAGATCAGCAGAAACAACTGCCTGGCAGTTTAGCAGGGAGAGGTTAATGAGGGTGCTGTGCACAGTGGAGGGATCTTTAACATCGTTCAAGTGGGATGTTATTTTCTTGTTGGAGTGGAGTTTAATTTTTAATTGAAGAGCACTGCAGGTTGGAGAGGAGCTGAAGTTGAATGTGCTTGATTTCCTGGGTGGATCACGATCCGCAACACATTTGTTACCTTCTGATACTATCTGTGTATGAACCTGCTACCCACTTGCTTCCACCTTAACGTGTCAGGTATGAAACTCTTCTGTTTGAGAAGGTAAAGGGACCTCAACCCTGCTAGCAGAGGTTCTTAGGGAAGGAAAAAAGCTAGGAAATGTGCTGCATCTAGTGGGTGAAGACAGGAAATAAAGGAGCTACCTTACACACAGAATGTCTTCTGTTTCCAGCTGTGACATGATGTAAAGGAAGCATAAAGGATGCTCAGGATGAATAATTTAGGGGGAAAACAAGGGGCATAAAATTTGTGAGCTGTGAATACGCAGCCAAGGCAGTGACTTGAAGCTGTGTCTGTGCATAATTTCCAGGGCAATATTGGATTTTAAACTCTTACCTCCAGATGTTAATTCTGAATGGGAGCAAAGCTGGAGCTCGGCTCCCACAACTCAATTTGTAAAATAGCAGCCACATGTTCCCTTTATCCCCCCATTGTTTTTATCACATAAAATGCACAATTGCAAATCCCCTACTTAATTTTTCTTCTATACTGTCTTCCCATTTAAGAGAGTTATCATCCAAAAACCCATTAAGCGATGGGTTTTTTCTCTTATTACAGGACTATACAGTTTTAGTGCCAAGGGTCACACTTTTCATAGAACTGAAGTAGCTTCTTGCTCTGTGCTGAGTCATTATGAGTCCAAATTATTGAGGCACTTTGACTTACAGAGGCCATATACCTACCTGGTAGGGATTAGTCTAACTCCTTAGTACACGCTGAGGCTGTCATGGTGCAGTGTCCATCCACACACTGCGCCCTGCTGCTTTGGGCAGCACAAGATAAACGTCCTGACTGCAGCTGACACAGGTGAATTTGCATAAAGCCAGCTGCACAAAGTGAAAATCCTTTCTTATTTCCTTCCATTTTTGAATGATTTTCAAATAATAGAAAGAATAATAGAAACATTTGGGTTGGAAGATGTTCAAGGGGAGGCTGGACAAGGCTCTGGGCTCTGATCTAGTTGAGGATGCTCCTGCTCACTGCAGGAGGGTTGGACTTTGGAGGTCACTTCCAACCTGTGCCATTCGATGATCATCCAGTCCCAACCTTCTGCCTTGGGCAAGGACACCTCTCACCAGACCAGGTTGCCCAGATCTCCACCCAACCTGGCCTTGAACACATCCAGGGTTAGAGCAGCCACAATCTTCCTGAGCAACCTGTTCCAGTGCCTTAGCACCCTCATTGTGTTTCAGCCAGTCTGTGCAATGAGAGCCAACACATATACAGGTGTTTTGGTTTGGCCCTACAAGGAGCAATAGTAACAGCCAGTCCCTCATTTATTTATGTGCACCTGAGAGAAAATTGCTTCAGCAGCTGCTGCCAATGCACAGAATTGGAGGGGAAGAGGATTAATAAAAAGTGGTACGCTAGAGATGTGGAGATGATGGACAAAGCCATGCAGCATTCAAGAGAAAATGATTCAGAATCGATCCACAGTCTTAAGCTTTGTGGCAGCAGGGAAAAGAGGCTGGAAGAAGCTGGTAAATAGTTGATATGTTTTCCCTCCAAGGGGCTGACAATCTCAGTGACAGGGTAACTGCAGTGTGATGGGAGCTTTGCTGAACGTGAGCGCGGTGGCTCAGCACAGCACAGTGCACAGCTCGCAGGGTGCCAGACGGGACATCTGCTTTGGCTGGAAGGGAGGCAGAAACCTCCCATCCTTTTTGCCTGGGTTTCCTTTAGGTAAGATCTGCCTTTCCTGTGGTTCATCCATGGCAAGAGGAAGCTACAAGGGAAAAAGGAGGCCCATCTGGAGCAGTGCAGCAGCTGAGAAGTGGTGTCCTGTGGATGGCTGTGAGCTTTTTGCTATTCCAGGTTCTGACTGATTTACTACTAGGTCAGACATCAGGAAAAAGCTCTTTAATCTGAGGGTGATGGATCCCTGAACAGGATGCCTAAAGCAGTGGTGGTGGCCCCATCCCTGGAGACATTCAAGGTCAGGCTGGATGAGGTTCTGGACAATCTGGTCTAGTTAGAGATGCCTCTGCTTGTTGTAGGGGAGTTGAGCTAGATGACCTTTGAGGGTCCCTTCCAAACCTACAATTTGCTTCTGTGATTCTTTTCCGGGCTGTAAACAGAGGGACCAGTGAAATACATGGCCAGAATAAACGTGGAGTTAGATAGGCTAAGGCAAATTTATATTGAATTTGAGAGAGAAAATTTTGCTACCTTGTTCTATCCACAAAAAATACAAAGATAAAGGAAAGTGACATAAAGTCAATCCATTTCCATGACACAGCTCATTATAAGAAGAGAAAATATAGTCCTGTATTAACTTGTTCTCATTACTGTTCTAAGATTTATCATGTTGGGTACAGTGTGCAAGGGAGGAAAGGAGAACCTTACTTGCTTTTACTCTCAGAACAAAAAAAATCAGACAATACAATCCAAATTACCATTTTCAGTGAGCATAGACTTTGCCAAGCTTCGTAAGGGTCATGATTAACTCAAAAGGTAGGAATCTGAGCAGCCCTTCCAGGCTGGATCCTCTGTTTGTCACTACCAAACCAGCTCTTCCCTTGGTATAGATGAAAAGTGGTCCTTGGGGAGGAAGATGACAGGCAAAATACAGAGCTCCAGCTAGAACCCTGGCCCTGCTCCCACTGGCTCAGTAGCAGTCAGGTTAGCTCTTGGTGGAAACACGCATGAAATGTTGTGAAAATCAGCTTCTTCAAACTGCAGAAACCAGACCAGGCTCCCACACAGGAAGAACAAAGTAGCCCAAGTGGCCCTTGGACCATCTGACCTCAAATACACCATGGAATAAGAACATCTGAATCACTCATCAATGATGAATGAATCAGGACTGGTCCTTCCAACATGTTCCCAGCTGCCTGCTGGGAAGCAGCTGTCTTCTTTCTGGAGTTGCTGGGGGTGAGCAGCTGAGATGGAAGGACTGATGCACACCATGTCTCCAAACATCAGTAGAGTTTGACCACCCACTCCTGTGACAATAGGTTGCAAAGCTTGGGTGGCTAAGCTCTGCCTTGTTGCAAAAGCCCAGCAAAGAAGTCTCGTGCTCCAGCTGACAGGCAGCGTGAGAGGCTGTTGCAGACTGAAGGTGCAGAGTGTAACTCATTGGTGAGGAGCAGAATTTGGAGTTCCAAAGAGCTGATGGGAAAACAAGGGCAGAGCTGAGCGATTCAGAGCCAGGAAAGGGAATTGCCATGCTCAGGCCAGCCCCAAGGTCAGTTGTTTTGTCTGACTGCTGTACTTTACCTGCAGTCTCTTTCTCGACTCAGCTTAAACAGAGCAACAAGTCCTAGGAGAGTCATCCAAACCTGCCTTTGCAGATGGAATTATTGCAATGCAAGTGCACAGCGCTGGCTCGGGGGGACCATTCACAGGTCTGGTCCCATCCTCACATTGCTCCTTGTGTACTGCTGGACAGATGCAGTTCATTTTGGAGCTGACATCTGGTGCTGTCAGAGCACATAACTAGTGCTGATTTGCAATACAAGCTAAGTCCTCTGACCTTTGTGGTGCACTCTGAGCTGACAGTCTGCATGGGTGATTCAGAGAGCTGTTGGGGTGTGGAAGGGGCTTTTGTTTGCAGGGATGGCAAGCAAAAGGTAAATACACCAAATGAAGCCTGCCTGATCTGGCCAGTGGAAAACCTCCCTGGTCAGCTGAAGAAAGGGTGAGATGACAGATAAATGAAGGATACTCTGCCCTGAGAAACACAGGCATTTCCTCACATCAGGGTTACAAATGCTCCCTCTCAATTCAATCTGCCACCTCCTTACCCATGCGAATAGCATCCCCAGACCTCTCACCAGACTGCAACGCTTTGTTAGGATAGTTGGGTTTATCTTTCCAAATGGATTAGTTGGGAATGTGAATTTTCAGTGAGGCTGGGACAAAGTGATCCATGTCAGGGAAAGCTGTACTACCACAGAATGTGTATTGGGTTGGGAGAGACCTCCAAAAGGCACATAGTCCAACCATCCATACAACCAAGTGCAGAACTGAACAAATCCTGAGCTATCCATGAAACCTAACCAGGCACTGACCTGTATGGGAACTTTTGTATGGGGCAATGCAACACCCCATAGAAAGGGTCGCTCTAGTCTGGAAGGAGGATCTTCTGGAAGAGGCTGAGTGCCATAGTCTGATGTGGTGTTAGATCATAGGCTGGGCTTGATGGTCTTAGAGGTCTTTTCCAGCCTCAATGATCCTGTAATAGGGTGAAGCACTTGGTGTTCAATATTTTGAGGAGAGGAGAGCAAAAATCTATAATTGGTTAAACTGTATTTCTGTTGTTCTGCAGCTTTTGGGTTATAATCAGGCTTCCTGTCTCATGAGCATCACCAAAGTTGCCCCACAGAGCAGGGATGGAGCAGAGCTCTGAAGGCTGGCAGTGATGAATTATTTCAAAGTCTCACTGCTGTGTTGCATCGTGCCCCAACAGGTGCCCACACGAGCATAGCCCAATGAGAGAACAGGCAGTAAACAAGGCATAGCTGTCCTCCCCGTTGTATGAAAGGCTTGTCCAGCGACAGCATGTATACAAAATACTTCTTTGTGCAGTTTTATGCCTGCTCTGGCAGTGTTACCTAGTGCTTAGGCCTTGAGAACATTGGTGTAAGATTGTATTTGCTTCATGAAAAGGCTGCTAAATGTTCATATTTACCATTAAATTAATGATTCCAGACACTGTTGCTTATTGGAGACATGTTGCTCTTGCAGCGTGGTACCTAAGCCTTGGTAGCATAGAGCATCACCTGGTGCACAGAGCAATGATGCTCATAGGCAATTTTGATCTCATGGTATTGTATGTGATAAATATAGAGTCATTAAAGCATGCTGTTCCAAAAAGCTTATCCAGCAGCATCAACCCAAGCACATCCCTTTCAGGCACCTGTGAAGGGTCTCTGAGACCAAAGTTACGGGTTGGTGACTTCAGTCTTTCTGAGATGTCAGGTTTCAGATCTAGCGAAGAGTGTACGCCCAATCACAATTTGCTTCCTTCTTTAAAACCTGCCCCCTGGAAGTCTCCCAGTTACATCTAATGTCAACATCATGCCAGCCATCTCAGGCATTCATTGCTCACGATAGCTGTGTGCTATGGGGTTTGAAAGGATCACTGCTCATCCTCGTAAATCACTGCTTTCCATTCTGTCTGGCTACATCTATAATGGGTTTTCATTCTCTCAGCATCTGGCTCAAGTCTCACAGCACCAAGCAGATATCTGAGGCAGGGGACCCCAAGACACTGGATTCAGCTATTCAACCTAATATTGTGGTGCTAAAGGTGTTTAGGATAGGAACACCTCCTGCAGCCCTTTCTTGTGCCACAATTACCACCAATTGCCAGGGCTGACTGGCAAAACTGCCACTGCTGGTGCTACAAATAACTGCCAAGGAGCACAGAAGTGGCACGGAGGAGCCCCATTATCCTCAGCAGCACGTAGGAACGCCGAAGGACCTGCTCAGCCTGGGCTGCCAAACCTCCCAGCTGATCCAAAACAAATCTTTTTTGTTCCTCCTCTTTGTTTCGCACAGTAAATAAAAAGGAATCCCCCAAGGACTGGAGCATTTAGGCTTAGCGTATTTCTGTTTGCTTGGAGCGTATCGGTCTGTTGTTCTTCCTGGCTAATCAGATAGAGTGGAAGCTAAAACAATCTCCATTTGTTGTTCCATTTTATTCTATACATAATCACAGCTTCTCGTTTGCCTCTAAATAGCTGCATAAATACACATTAAATGCAGTGACATCTCTTTTGGGACTCACTCCAGTGTTTCCTGCTTATTTTTTCTCATGGAAAGAGATTAGGTTCTCAGATACTGACATGTTTCTTGTAAAATCCTCTGTACTCTGCACATGCAGGACTGGATCTTAAAATGCAGGCCCATTCTTGCCTCCAACAGACATAAGGGGTTTGGTGATGCTATATGAATCCATAAGAGTAGCATGTGTCTGCATACAGTGTGTGATGGCACAATGAAGCTCTCAGCTTGGGTAGCATTGAAAGGGCACTAACACTGCTTGGACTGTTACTTCTTCTCTCAGCTTTCCCTCTTCCTGCCCTATGACTCTCAAGCTCCCACCTCAGTTTGCAGGGGTTAGTGCCTTGTGCTTCCTGCAGAATGGCCGGCACCTCTTTTGGTTTGGTTTCCATCACCCAGCAGACACATGCTGTCACTTTTGGCTTTCTAAGAGCCCTTCCTGCACATCACAAAGCTAATGTGAATCTCAGGATGGAGGTAGATAGAGCAGTCAGAATCAGACTTTTTGGCTGGCCTGTAACTGTCCTTTTAGTATGAAAAGGAATGCTTTTTGCCAATACACCAACTGCCAGCTCAGAAAACTGTGAGCACTCAAACCTCTGCAGAATTCCAGAAATCGTTTTGGCCGTCTTTCTGTGCCTGCTGAATTTGTTTCCCAGAGAGAGGTAAAAGGAGGCGATTTCCCAGCACCTGGAAAGAGTGGTTTTCAAATTCACCCATTCAGGCAATCGCACAGCATCATTTCCAGAGCAGCAGTGACCTCAGGTGGGCAGAGTCCTCACGGGGGCTGCCACATCTGTCCTCATTGTAACAGCAAGTCAGAGTTCATTTTAACTGCCACCCGTAGGTGGGTTTCTGCAGTGTGGCATCACGAGAGCTGCTACGTGTTTTTTCTGGGAAAGACTGTACATAACTAAAGATATTTATTGCAAATTAGCCATTTCACTCTAATTAATGGTGAGGCACACACTGCAAGACACATGCATACCATGGATATGTGCACACACAGACGTCTGCATTAACCCTGGTGCTGTGCATTTAGGAAGATGATCCTATTTGGTAAAGCCCTGGCACAAATCCTGAGGGTGAGCATGGCTCTGCCTAAGGCAAACTTAGAACTGAAGTCCTGTGACACAAAAGAAGTTGAAACACAGTTCCTGGTGCTCTCGTTCCTTTTGTATTCCATGCATTTCCCCCATCTATGTGACAATTTGTCACGGCTGGTTAGGTTGGCACATCATGTTCAGTATATTTCTAAGGGGCAAAATGAGAGATGATCAGACAAGTTCTGAGATATCTGAAACAATGAAGCTATTGGCATAATGGCAGCATGGATATGAGCCAGCAGCATGCTCAGGTGGCACAAAAGGCCAGTGACATCCTGGCTTGTATTTGGAATAGTGTGGCCAGTAGGACTAGGGACATAATTCTCTCCTAGTACTGGGCACTGGTGAGGTCTCACCTTGAGTACTGGGGGCAGTTCTGGGCTCCTCGCTTCAAAAAAGAGATCAAGGGACTGGAGGGTGTTCAGAGGAGAGCAATGAGTCTGGGGAAGGGAGTGGAGGTAAAGTCTGATGAGGAGATGCTGAGGGAGCTGGGGCTGTTTAGCCTGGAGGAGACTCAGGGGGGACCTTAACATTTTCTATGGCTGGCTGAAGGGAAGTTGTAGACAGGTGGACGTAGGGCTCTTTTCCCAGGCAGCTAGTGATAGGATGAGAGGGCAGGGCCTGAAGCTACCAGGGAGATGGTGGAGTCCCCATCTCTGGAGATGTTTAAGACTGGATGTGGCCCTTAGTGCCATGGTCTAGGTTGTGGTGATGTTAGGTCATAGGCAGGATTGGATGGTCTTAGAGGTTTTTCCAGCCTCAGTAATTCTGTGATTAAGCCTGAGTGACACATTAAGTGGGAGTTGGGAGAGCTCTGTTCCAGGGGAAGCATCTGCCAAGTTTCTTCTTGTAGAAGGTCACTGCGCACTGCTTTGCCATTGTGGTTACAGAGCAGCCCCCAGTATCCCCAGTTCATATGGAAAGTGGGGTGGGATGGAGGACGGGTGACCACCAGCCCTGCCCAAAGCATATCAGGGATCGCTGGGCTTGTCCTTTTGACTACTACCACCACTGCTGCCTTCAATCTCAGAGCAGTCTGTGGGCTGGGCTGGGAGTACTCTTGTAAGAAAAGCAAAATACCCTTTCCAATACCCTCTTCCTTTGTCTGTTTTTATCAGATCCATATGTGTATTAGAAANAAAACAAACAAACAAAACCCCAGACACCAAACCAGCTAAACCAAAGCAGACAGCCTGGAGAAAGAGAAGGTTCTGAATTTCTGCTGTAAAGAGATGCACACGGTTTCTCTGCAAGAAGCTGTGCTGGCAGCTAGTTGAGGACACCCGGCTTGAAGTGATGGGGAGAGCACTGGCGGCTCTGGAAATGCGCTGGGGAGAGCAGGCACGTTCGGGAGGAATTAAGTCCACAGAGGTCGGACAGAGACCGAAAGAGCCGCGGCAGTCAAGGGGCTCAGAGCTGCGCCCAAGCGCAGGGCAAGGCTGATCTCTAGCGGCTGCTGCCTACAGCTCCCACCCCTCTGCTGCGGGAGGGGAGGGAGGGAGGTGCATGTGGTGTGAGGGGGTCACTCCCAGCACTGTAATTGTTCCTTTTCTGTTCTATTGAATGCTTGGCTTCCTTTTTTCTTCTCTGTGGTGTCCCGTGTTGTTCCTCCTGTGATGGATGGAAGGAGAAAAGGTGGAGAAAGGAGAAGTAAAAGGCAGCCGTTAAGTATATGTCCTTTATTTGAAGCAGGTTTTTTCCCAGTTCTACTAAAAAGTGTGGCCTTTCATGCATAATAAGAAGAAGGGGAGAAAAAATAAAGACTTTATTGCTCTGCCAGTAAAAAGGATGGTTCCTTCCCAATAGGAAAAAGCATCTCCTGACTAGACAAAGTTCACACTGGTGCCCTCATCCAGACAGCAAAACAGGTTCTTCCTCAAATGTGCAGCTGTGGATAAGCACCTGATTGAGGCTTTCTGGTTCTTTAGTCACAGTCTTTGAAATGGTAGTTGGGAAAATCAGCCACCTTCTACCCACCACTCATTGGAACCAGGAGGGAAAGAAAGAACCTGAAACAGGTATCAAAATAGATAGAAATTAAGAGCAGTGTGTACTTTGAAAGGCTATAGGATATTGGATTTGTCAGGCAAGTCATTTCCCTCTCGGCTGTGTTGTACGACCTAAACCCACTAATTTTTTCTCAGGCTGCAAGGCTAATAGTGATGATGCTATTGCTTTTCTCAGTCACTGCGTGCTTCGTAACCCTGACAAGTTGCTGAAACAGGAACCACACACCCAGAACATCACTTTTGTGACTACATATGCTCTCACATGCTTTATCTAAGGGCTTTCTTTTTATTAGCTGATAAAACACACAGCACTGCTGTAGATTTCTGTTGCGTTCAACTAGCACTCCTTTCATAATAATATTTGCTGGTGAACATTGCCTAAGTCTGGAGAGAAAAGCTCAGAAACTCCAGAACATTATTTCATCCATTGCTGTCCTTTGAATCAGGACCATTTTTCTCCAGATAAAACGCTACCTTACCTTAATTAAAGAAGATCTGATTAAGAATCTTTCAAATTGATCTAGCATAGTTCTCTCAAGGGTGCTTTTCCTATCATGTCCTTCGCATCCTGAACAGTTTTCACTCCTACCCAAACTGCAGATACCACCCTGTGATCTCTTTCCCAGCTGGGTGTCTCACCAGAGCAGCTGATAAAACTACCACCAAAACCACATCCACTTCAGGCGAAGATGGAAACAGGACATAACTGTAATAAGGTAGGAAGGAGCCAAGTGAAGGATACAGGAATTTATAGAAAGAACAGGTTTGGTTTTGTGTTTCAGTGTCTAACACTAGTCTATTTCTCCTCCTACCAGCTGCACCATTAAGATCTCCTTTTTTAGGTGAGTACAATCTCTTTGGTGTTGAAAAATCTCAAAGTTAGCATGTCTTAGCACATCAATCAGTCAGGAATAGAGCTTGGCCAGGGTTAAGACCTTCCACTGTGCTCCTCACCAGCCTCTGTGCTGCCACAGTCAATGTACTACAGCTGGAGGTAGAGCTATACTCCTCAGATTGTTCTTTAAGCTCAGGGAATAGGGACTTTTTTCCTGCCTTTTGCTGAAATCTCTCTTTTGTCAAAGGCAGAGCTGTCCCCCTCAGCTTTGTGAGAGATCAGTGTTTATGGGAAGAAGGAGACCTTGCTTCTCAAGAGAGGGCAGTCACAAGTCCCATCCATCCCCAATCCAGGGTGGGTTTTTCCATGTGATGCCTGTGTTCTGAAATTTCCTTAATGAGTAATGAAAGGATTTACTGCTGGGTTACTTTTGTTTGTTTTAATGTCACTTTGGTGTTAAAGGGAGGCATGTGTGCAGGTCTTGAAAAATGCAGTAGTTCACACTATGAGTTGGTTAGAGTTGGGCTGAGCTGGGCAGGGGCCTCTAGAAGCTCTTCCATGAAGAGAACAGCAAATAAAATTCATGCCAGCACAAACTTGTGCAGAGGAAGCTCCCCAGTTTTGGTACCTGCTCCCTGGAAAGCAGTTAGGGTTTTGGTGAGGGAGATATTTTCCCAGGCTACTGCCATGTAGACAGTGTGAAGCCCTAGTCAGGGTTCATGCCCAGCACCTCAAACCAACCTGGAATGCTCTCTGCTGGCTTCAGAGCCATTTTTCACATTTTGCCACTGGCTGTCCCTCTCAGATCTCCGGCAGCCAGCGCTGCCACCATTTGTTGCCCTGTGATGAGGAACTGCATGACAGCCAACAGGCAATAAAAGTCCTGCAGCAACCCGCTGCTGTCTGAACGGATCCCTAGGCTGATTCATGCCTCTTGCTCCAGCAACACCAGCCCTACACATCCTGCTGCTTCAGGCAGGAGCAAGTGAACAGCTTTGCACTCGGAGGAAGCAACCTGTAGGCAGTCTCTCACTGAGGAACACTCATGTGAATCATAGAATCATCGAAGTTGGAAAAGACAAGTCCAACCATCCACCCTATAACCCCTAACCAGTAAACCATCTGAAACACCATGTGTCCATTTTTAATAGCTCCCCTGCAAGGGAATGGACGAATTGCCCTACTTTCAAGCTGTTTTGGGGTTCTTCCATAGGAGGAGTGATGTTCCCTGTGCAAGGGTTTCCTTCCCCACTTGCAGTGCAGGCAGGACAAGCTGTGTTCCACCTTGAATGGCTCTTCTTCCTCTCATCCCTATGCATGTAAGTCTACTGTACTCCCTCATTTGGTGGTCACTGCAATGGAAGACTTAAAAGCCTTATTATTTCTTTCTATACATACTTACACTGCTGCCACGAAGGCATTGAGCTATTCTTTGTTAGGGATTTCTGCCTTCTTAGGTTTTCTAGCTTATGTTAAAGCCATAACCTGCATATTAAAGTAGTATCTTTGGAAAGTGCAGATCGTGGCCTGTAGATAAGTGCAGGAGATCCTGTTGTTGGTGCTCTGCTGCTCTAGGGGTGAAGGAACCACCAGCCCAGCTGAGTGTGAAATCCAAGGATGTGTAAAAAAGCTACAGTAGTGAAATGGCAGTGGTTTAACAGACAAGGATTTGCTGTTAACAGAGCAACCCTTTTAAACTCCTAGGAAGCCCTAGGAACAGCTGGTACATGTATACCTAGACTGTCACGCACATATGGTATCAGTTCTCTGCCTGCAGTGGGCACACAGGTAAGAGTGTGAGCAGTCCAGAGTGCCCAGGCACATCTACACATCTGGAGGCTTTGCACATTGTCCAGAGTTGTCCTTCTGATTGGATGCCAAGGGTCTGGGCTCATGGCCTAAAATGGCACTGGAGTAAGAGCAATGAGCTTGTGCATTTTGTGTCCCTGCTGCTGCCTCTAGCTGTCCAGCAGCTTTGTGGCCTTCTGCAAAGCCTCTTTGAACCCACACTCACATTGCATAAAATCACAATGACTTGGGATGGAAGGACCTTAAAGACCATCTAGTCCCAACCTCCCTGCCACAGGCAGGGACACTTCCCACTAGACCAGGTTGCCCAGAGCCCCATCCAACCTGGCCTTGAACACTTCCAGGGAGGAGGCATTCACAACCTCTCTGGACAAAACACCCTGAGTTTCTGTTCACATTGTGCAAAGTCTGAGTACCTCCAGGGGCAAAGGCTGGTGATCCCAAACCGAGTGTATGGAGTGTTTCCCCTCAGCTTGCATGCCTGTGTCCTTGCCCTCATTTCTCACAGGTAACGGCACCTGCTAGATGCCCCAAAACCTTTCTCCAAACAATACTGAACTGCTCACTTGCTTAGAAGTAAAACCACATTTAGCGGCCTTTAATGCTTTTCCTTCTCTATTTTTATGCGTTAAGATCAATTTCATGAACTTTCCTAGGTAAGACAACTGCCATCAGCAGGAAGAATGTAGTAAATTAATTATAGATGTATGTTAAATTACTTTCATTACCACCCTTAGTTCTGGGAGGGAGTCACGTGGGCAGGATGACTGATGAAGCAGTGTTTTTACATATTCCCCCGGTAATGAATATTTTTACTTGGCTGCCAGTGTTGTTTCTCATCTCTGAGAAGCTGGAAATACACATCTCAGAAAACCAAGGTTTGGTCTAAAATTAACCTCCAAGATTGCCAGACAACTGTGGCCAAGACAGATGTGTTGGATGAGGAGGTGTCTGTTCAGGTCTTCTAGTGGCAGCCCTCAGGGAAGCACAAAAGCGAATTTAAGGAGGATTCATCGCCTTAACATCAGGCACATCTAAACACAAGGGAGAGGGAGTCACCTGCCTTTGGTGTTGTTTCTACACGCTGCCCTGGACAAAACAGCCAAGACAAAAGTCAACATGAGTGGGAAGTTATTTTCCATATTCACCTTATAACAACCTTGGTGCAGGGTATTTTCTAGGGATTAATGACCAGGCCAGTTTAATGGCTCTCTGCTGAACTCCAGGCTATCAACTTTTCACAGCCTATCATTAATCCCTGGAAAATATCTAGGTTCATGATAGATAAGAGTGAAAAATAATACACAGTGTGAAGGTAAGTGTATTGCTAGTGTTTCATCATGTACTGGCCTTAATTGCTAACTTCAGATGCACTTCAGAATACAAGTAAATTAGCTACAGCTTAGTTACACTGTAATTACAAAGCTGCTTCACTGCACTTCTCTTTATATAGAGTATAATTACTATCTTCTCTGGCTGAAAGCTGAAATCATGATACTATTGTCCCTCCCGTTTCACGCTGGAATGGACTACACAATCCTGTGTTTTGAAGGATATCTGTGAGAGGTCAGAGGACAGATACCTAGTGGGTGAATTCATTAGATCTATTTGTAGTCACTGCATTCACACTCTTTTTTTGTGGGTTACTCTCTAAAACAAATTGAAGACTTGGCAATGGTTTGCTAAGAAAAAGAGAAAGAACGAGCCCAAACATTGAGGCTGTTTTACAAAACGTTGAGCTTAGTGAGAAAGATACCAGCCTCACGGATATTTGGGATTTTCTAAACGGAGATGGAGGTCTCCAAATCTTTAGAGATACAATGGTTCTTCCTTATACACTACTGTTTAAATATCATACTACAGCTGATGTGCTTGCACTCCATGCAGGAGAAGCCTCACATGACTCTAGCCCACTCTTTGAGCAGTGCAGAGGTTTTGCTTCTGGTCTTAATTAACCAGAATGGTGTTTTTATGAACTTTCTGGGTGAGATATGAGGACTCATTTCTCTTCCCCATATCAACCCGCTAGATCTATTGTCCAATAGACTTCTGACAGAATTTCTGGGGAACTCAGGTAGGTTATACAAGAACCCATCATCTCATGAATGAGCATGTGCTCACAAAACACTCCGTGTCAGATCTAGGTTGACTTTTGGGAGTAACATTAAGAGATCTTAAAAAAGAGTCCTAAGAAATAGGAGTCATGGATCATCAGTGTGATTCTGGTCACAAGCTGTGGACAAAACTGGTTAGGTGGGTTATCCTGTCTAGAAGATTAGGAAGGAGAGCCCAGTCATGGAGAACAAGTTGTGCTGCCTGGAGCCAGTGCAGAAAAGAGCTCCCTTCTCCCTCCACATTGCAACAGACACTTGGCTAGGACCCACCCAGCACCATCAAAAATGCTTTGATAATCTCTCTTGCCACCAGATTTGAGTGATTTGAAGTCTCTTTACACATCAGACCTGACATCACTGGGGAGTACAGCCCCGGCATGCAAGGCTTTAACTTGTGGAATTTCCCTCTGATCCATCACAGCGAGGCTGGGACCATGGATGCACGCATGTGCACACAAAGTACGGACTGTCTAGGAAATACGAAGCACAGCAGAGAGATTTCCTTCCCCACGCTGCCTCAGCAGGACCAGGTCCACTGTGTTTTCCATTAGACTTGTAGAAGTGCCAATCCCCAAACCCCCCGTAGTCTGCTGGGAGAATAATTAGACTTGGCGAGTTTGTTCAACCAGCACTGACTACTCATCGTGTCAATGGGCATAGGTAGTGTCTGCGGGTCTTTCGTTTAATAATGCATGGATCCTCCTAGGTGTCCTAAGGATCTCTCCAGAGTTGTGTTTTGTGATCAGATGGCATAGCTAATGGCCAGAGCTGATTACCCACTGATTAAAAACGACTTAGGAATCTCATCTGTCTGGGAGGGAATACTGGGCCCTGCAGGATGAGGGAAATCCTTGTCCCCATTTCGTTTCAGTTGTACTAGTTAATCTCTCGCTAGCAGCAGGCACTGAGTGACTCTGCTTCAAGCAACAAAGGAAATCCAGGATACATAAGGAATCTGATGTTTTGGAGTTGAGTCAGAATCAGACCTTCAACCTGGTGTCTTTGTGGAATGGAAATCTTGGCTATCTGGGCTGTAGTGGAGTCTCCCACCCTGGATGGGTTTGAGTGATGAAGACAACATGTTTATGGACATATGTGATAAAGACACAATGTTTAGGGATATATGTGATGAAGACATAATGTTTACTCTCAAGTCTTGTCAGTGTTGGGTTAATGGTTGGACTTGATGATCTTAAAGGTCTTTTTTAACCTAGGTCATTCTGTGATGGTTTTGCTCCTCTGAAGCTTTCCCTGTCTGGCTTCCACTATTCAAAATTTAAGCTGTCCAGCAAAACTGCATCTTGAATTTCTGACTAAAATACATTCTAAAGTGCTCAAACAACTTTGAAGTGTTTAAAAATTGTTGGAATACAGTAAATAGTGCCTTTTAAAAGTATAGAAAGAGAATGATATGACAGGCAAGTTCAGTTAAAGTGTCTGACAAGGTAATTTAAAAAGATAAAGTCATCAGAGGAAACATTTTCACTCTGGATTCATCAGTAACATTATAGTTGAAGGGATGCAGAGTATTTTTCAGAAGGCAGTAATGTAAACTAACTAAATTAATACTAAAAGAAGAGAAATATTATTTTTAAGTACTTTCATGCCTTTTGCTGGGGGAAGGGACAGGCCATTTTTCCTTGCATATATATCCTGTTTGATTGATGAGCTAGTGGCTTGAAGATCTCCAGCCACATAGATAGATGGTGTTTGTCTACGCCTCCAGATCTATGCACTGTTGGAAGCATGGAGATTCACCCTCTACAGGCATAAATGCCATAGCAGGGTGACACCTTAACAGGTGCTTGGATATGCAGAACAATGGGTTGTAGGTGTTTTTGAAGGGAATTACATGATTTGTTACCTGTGATAGCAGGGTCTGGACTGTGGTGACAGAGAAGATCCCATTTACCTATCACTGGTTTATTTTCTTGGTGTCAGAATGCAGATGAGCCTCACACCAAATACTTTAGTGAGTGGCAAAGCAGACAACACATCAGGTCTTCATCCCTGAGCTGTGCTGCCATTACGGGAGGTTTGCTGAACAATTAGGATTGTCACTCATCATAACACCCTCACACATTCTGATAACTCTAAATAGGGCTATTTTATAGTCAATGTCACTGTCGCCACAGAGGGCATGGAAGTTGTCTTTTCAATCCATTCCTCAGTGTAATCTGAATGCGCCTGTGTTGTCTAGGAGGCGTTTTCTGAACACAGACAAATAAATCTGGCATCAGCTGCCACACAAACTGTGCTTCTGAATAATCTCTGGTGTTTTCTAAAATGATTGCATATTTCACACATACAGAATCACAGAATGTATTGGGGTGGAATGGACCTCCAAAGGTCATCTAGTTCCCCTACAACCAACAGTGACATCTCTAACTAGAGCAGATTGCCCAGAGCCCCATCCAGCCTGACCTTGAATGGCTCCAGGGATAGGACCACCACCCCCACTCTCAGTAACATCTTCCAGAGATCCATCACCCTCAGTTTCATGAAATTTTTCATGTCCAGCCCAAATCTACCCTTTTCCAGCTTAAAACCAAGAATCCTCACCCTAGTGTTCCCTGCCCTTGGGAGCAGTCTTCCCCAGCCTTCTTACCCACTCCTTCCAGCAACTGGAAGGTTGCTAAGAAGATTGCCCCACAGCCTTCTCCTCTTCAGGCTGAACAACCCCAGCTCTCTCAGCCTGTCCTTGTAAGGGATGATCATTTTTGAGGCCTCTTCTGGACATGCTACAACATTCTTCTTGCTTGATATAGTCTGTTGCTTCATTTTTTTGTTTGCTTTCACCTTTTTAACACAATTACCCAGTTACCTCTCCTCACTCATAGTTCCAAACTTCTCTTGCCTCCTCATGTGTTTTGTGCTTTCTGGACAAGGTTTATTCTTTCTATTTAAAGGAGAGCAATTATATTTTGGTGTAATGCTGCACAAATTGCCAATGAACATCCTTCTCCTTGTGGCCATGAGTTCCATCTGTTCCTTGGCTCTGGCTAAATGTGCCCAGAGCAGAACAAATCCACTACAGTGACGGGTACTGGACACAAACCTGAGTCTCAAAGCCTTCAGCACTGAACGAGAACACCCTGGTTTTACACTCTGGGTACCACTGGCTTCTTGGTGATGACCTCACTGAAGTTTTTTGTTAACAGTATAAAACACAATACTACCAAAGCTCTTGTTTTTGCTGAGCTCAAATCTAGAGCTGACCTGCAGAGCTGGTAGAGTCACTGCTTTATCACTCTGGAAAGAAAAAAGAAGACAGGAAGGTGTGTGAATTTTGCACTTCAGAGTAAGTGTTGAAAAGTGTAGGGAACTATAGGTAAGAAACTAATACATGAGATAAATCTAAATCAAACCCATGGTACTTGTCACACATCAGACACTACGTGTGCCTCACCAGCAGAATGTGGCTGCAGGGAGAGCTGTGTAGCAGCTTGGTCTGTTCATTTCTTTTGTGGTTGTTGGGAATGATGGTTCAGCATCAAAATCAGGCTCTTGCAGAAGTTCAAGCAACCCTGGAAACAATGGGCAATTGCTTCTAATAAGGTCACTTGCTAATGAAATATAAAAGACATTTAATAAGTGCACTCCAGTGATAGTGTTAGCAATCATCCTTGCACAGCTGCTACCCCAAATGTGCCCCCTGTGCCTAGTCCATTTATTTATGGTACAACCCTTGTACCTCTTGAGTTTCCCACACAGGTGCTTTCCAGGCTTAAGCATGCATGCAAATATGAATATTGTGTTCAACTCGCCACACAAATCACTGAATTAAATGCACAGGCAGCTTCTACTCCTTCACAAGAGCTTTTCCTAAAGGATATTTCATATTGCACCAGTCTTGTTTAGTAACAGAAAATGCTTTTAGAAAAGCTTGAGAGTTCTCCAAGTCTGGATTACTGCTTGAGCCTGCAAGGGTGTGGAATTCATGTGGCTTTAGTGAAGCATTTCTAGTGCTACTCGTGTGCTTAAAAGCACACAGTGACTTGGCATTGCTTTGCTGCATTGATGAGTGAGATGTCATGATCTGAAGTTTGGACCTACATGGGAGCAGGAGCCAGGGTACCTTGGAAGAGCCAGACCATCCTCCCCCAAAAAAAACCCTGCCATCACCACCAAAACTGTATGAAAACAGCCTGGTTTCCTACAGGATGGAAACAGTGCCATCACCTGAAAGTCAGTGTATATGTCAATGACTGAGTAGGTAAAATGAAGTAGCTGCTTAATGTTAGAAGACTTCTGAAGCCATGGAGAACTACTCATCCAATGTAGTATTCTTTGCCCCCAGGGGCAGATTATAGCAAAGGTGTCTCTTTTCCAGAGGATTTTCATAGATAGCTGAGCAGAAAGCCTTTTTTATTGCAAATTTTATCTGTATTAACAAGGTTTGATGATCTAAAAACCTTGCTTTGGGTTTCTGCTTGACAAAGAGCTTCAGCTCCAGCAGTAAGGACAGCTGGGGCTCTGGGTCATTGTTCCTAGAATTAATTTCTATGACCTGGTCGCAAAGTGTGAAAATCATCTTGTTGGATCCTTGCCAGGTCCTTCTCAGCTGCTTTCAGACTCACGGGCCCACCCAACACAACTGGAAATGTCAGTCATCACTGGAAATGTCACAGAAACCGTGGGGCAAGCAGCGATCCTGGAGTAGGAGGCTACAACCTCTTTCATTACCAGGTACGTGAAACCAAGACTAGAAATCCTACGAGGCAAAATTCCTTGCTGCATAGAAAGGCCACATTGATCTACAGATCACAATGGGCAAATGAAAACCCATTTCATTTTTTTTAAAGAATTTTATTATGTATATGAAAGCTTCCACAAGGCATATTGGAAAACATTCAGGACCTTCTATCAATGTCTTGTTTCCTGAAATACCACAGATAGATTGGGCAGAAATAAAGAGTACTAAACACACAGCAACAAAAGCCTAAGCAGACTGTACAGATTTGGGTTTTCAGCAAAAATACAAGATACTACACAAGGATAAATTTTAAGTCCTACAGAAATCAATGGCCAAAGACCATTCTTCAGCAGAATGAAAGATCTCACAGAAAAGGTTTTGTACAAAATCTAAGTTCATTTGTACATTGTATTTATGTATTTATATATATATATATATATATATAGTATTTATGAATGTATTTTTACAAGTCATTCTTCGTAGTGTTGTACACAAGTGATAACTCGATGCAGTTCTTCATTGACGAAGTCATTAAAAAGTAGTACCTGATCACATAAGGGTGCCACTGAAGGAGAAAAAGGAGATGTAGCCTTTGGACTGGTTCTACTTGCAGATTTGGGTGATTTGTGTGAAAAGTCCTTGTTTTTCTCTAGTCACATGGAGCTAAATCAACAACAGGCTGATGATTCATGGCTCTTGGGCAACGACTGCTTATTATAAAATACATCAGGACTTGCTGTTGGAGTCCAGCTCTTCCCAGCACAAAAACTGCCACCATTGGATGTGAATCTACATGACCTCAGTTCCAGCTCTGCTTCATTGATCTGGGGAGATTTTATTTGACACAACAGCAAGAAGCCTGCAGGTATTGCAATGCTAGAAACAGGGAGATCATAGATCACCTCCAAGATCACCAAGTCCAACCATCTGTTTAACCCCACCATGCTCACTAAACCTAAACCATCTGTTCAACCCCACCATGCCCACTAAACCTAAACTATCTGTTCAACCCCACCATGCTCACTAAACTATTTCCCTAGTGCCAGATCCACACTCTCTCTGAACATTTCCAGGGATGGCAACTCCATGGTTCCCAAGATGCTGAACCCAACCCAAATGAGGAGGTTTGACTGCATTTAGATTCTCTCCTTGACAGATGCAACTTGACCAGGTTAAAAAAATACAGCACAAGGCCACAGCTTGAAGATAGTGTTAAAAGTCATTAATCCTGAGTAGTGTGAAGCGCAAAGGCTGCGCTGCAAGACCATTGTGGTTTAATGCACAGTTATTCATGGTGTTTCCTATTTGAGGAATACCTGTGCTCAGCAGGGTTTTCAGGCACCCAATCTAAAAGGCACACCTACGCTTTATTCATTGACACTGTGATGCAAACAGCTCCTCTGTGTTTCAACTCTTCATATGTGCAATTAATTAATAGTAACAATAATTAACTGCCTCACTAGGGTGTTGTAAAGAAAATGTACACTCAAAATGTTGAGGTGCTCAGATACTGGATAACAAGAACTTACCAACCTCCCAAGGAATAAGAAATCTGCACCATTGTAATGTAGAGCAAAGTTTAAACCATTTAGGACTGAGTTTGTGTCCCCACTCAGACAAAAAGCATGGTGGAAGGACATCTCTAGTCCCCTGCATAACAACAGCTTTCTTAAGGCTAGAGCAGCTCCCATGTTGCACTGATGACAAGCGTAAGGGTTATTCTACATTTCCATGAGATGGAGGTGCAAGACAGCACAGCTGCCATTTGCAGGCAGCACCAAACCCTTGGGATAAATCTGGCCCTGCAATCAAAGACAGCAGAAATGTTTTGACTGTGCAGTGAGAAGATCCAGCCACCACAGTACTCAATGCAAAAGCCATTCAGGCTGCTGGAAGGGCTCTACAATAACTCTGATGGCTATTGATCGTTTCACTGAGTGTAGCTGTAGTACAGGGAGTAAAAGTGGGATGATGGTTACACCTTACTCACCCCCCTCCAGGAAATAGTAAATATCTAGACAAAATATTGTAGGACCTTTGGTTGCAAAAGAATGCAGCACTGTTCCTCAGCACTTTATAACCAAGTAGCCTTGCTTTGGGTCGAGTCTTGTCCTAGGACAAAGACGCACGTGGCAGAGTACAGAGCAAAATTTAAATACCTAGTGTAATTTCACAACTAGTGTCCACTTAAGCAACGCAGAAGTCATTTCCCATCCAGCCCATGAGAACAGGTTTAAACTTCACTTGTGCCATTCACTTCCTTCTTTAGTGCATCTTGTTTCTCTCTCAAAGGTTCCAGCTCAGGCCCATTCTGTGCAGTTTCTCTGTTCCAGTCCTTTTTGCTTTCATTTTCTGTCCTTACAGAATTAGGATCCCCTTCTTTTGACTTTCTTTCCTTCTCCTCCTTGGCAAGCAAACGATAATTGTAATAATTCATGATGAAAAGGAAGGTTCCTGCCAGGACCATCACTGCTCCACATTTAATGAACATATATTTATAGTCTCCAAAGGTGTCGATAAGAGTTCCTGTAAAATACATACATATTCTTTTTAAAAAGCTTAGATATTAAAGCAACAATATTGTCTTTTCAGATCCTCAATATAAAGGGACACCCTTGCAGCTTTAGGACAAAAATAAGACATTCTCTGATGCCTGATCTTCCTCAAATACTCTGATCCTGTAAAGATTTCACACTTGTTCTGCTGTACAGCCAGAGGGCAGCTAATGCAGCTATAGGTAATACTACCAGTAATTTGTGCAGTTAAGTGGAGGGGGACAGAGAACATTGCACTGTCTGGTCTTTTCTACCTATTTTTTTCATGCAGAAACTAGATCCTCCGATCACAGTCTTCAGACTCTTCACAGTGATTCCAAAGATCACCTGTCCACAAGAACATCCATCTGACTTGGTAGTTCTCAGGCTGCCAACAAAAGCAGCAGCTTACAGGAAGACCTTATGACACCTGGCCACCGGGTCTTGTCTCAGACTTTTGGCAAAGACCCTTCAATCCCTTCCACCACTGGTCACTCAGCACCATTAGAGGGGATTCAGCTTGGGGTCACAGCTGCCCTTTCATGCTGTTACACTGGTGATCTAGAGATGAAAGGACACTGTGCAGAACTGAAAAATATTAGTCCCAGGGAAAGCAAAGATGATGCTGTCAATGTCAGATAATTTCAATGCCAAGACAAATGCGACAGGTTCCTCTCAAAGGTTAATGCCTCTGCTACAGACTTAGAGAATAACTGAAGGGAGGCAGCTTAATTGAAATGTCAGTGTTCTCCATTATGTCAAAATGGAATGCAAACCTTATTGGGATTATGATCCTGAGCATTAATTCCCATTTACTGGTGCAACACACACCATTCTTAACATCCCAATCCTAATTAAAGTACGACCCACTCCTAACCTGGCCTTCGCAATGCAGACAGTCCTCCTAGAAACTGGCCCATCATCCATTAGCTCTCTGACTTCCTGGATTAAGTTCTCCTTAAAAAAGGGGGGCCTTTAATTACTTCCTGACTGACCCCTAATGCTGAAAAGCTGATGATTAATTATGCCACTGCATTACACAACAAAGGGATTTTATGGCCACCAAACAGATTTCCTGATCCCAAAAATAGTAATTTTTTAGAGGTTTTTTGTCAGCAGTTCTTTGTGCATCCCTCCTGAATGATCACTCCTGGATGTCTTGGAACACGACTTTCAAAGCTCTATGTTTTTCATGTTACCAGTGAAACATTGACCAAATGCTAATTACAACATTTTTCCCTTTTCTGCTAATCAGGGTGACCCAGAGGTCTCCTAAATAGGTTTCAATGAGAGTTTTAATGAGTAGAGTATTGGAAAATTCCACAGTAGGATAGTCTCGTGTCTTTTCCTTTGAGATTAAGATAAAGTCATAAAACACGCTGGGCACAATTTACTTTGTTCATTAAAGCAGAACCCTACAGTAGGTTATTAAAACGCCAAAGAACCAATAAATTTGCTGCTTATTAAAACAGTGGGGAAAACCCTACAAAACTGATATCACTGATTATAGCATAGAACTGTTTTAGCCTCATTAGCAGACTCTGGTCATTAACTTCCACATAGAAAATTATAGAACCCACAAAACGGTCGTTTTCAAATTGTGTTTTCTTGTGTTTATCATTAATTAAATAATGAATTGCTAAGACTGCAAGAGGATACAGCTGCTTCTTGTCACACTGCAGGAGCTACATGATGCTGTCAAGAATTAAATGGTTCTGCAAGATGTGTCATACAGAGGATCAGCCACATCTCAGTTTTGAATCCAGGCTATGGGCTTAAACTGCCTTCTTTCTGTGCAGGCTTTCATTACTGTGATTGTGTCATCACAAAAGCATTAGCAGAGTCAAACTTTTCCACACCCAAACATGGGCAGCACACACAAACCAATCAAGCACGTTAACATGCTCTAAGCTGATCGGTTTCCAAGCCAGTTCTTTGTGTTTGCATACAAGCAAAATGCGAAGGGCAGAACAGGGCACTTAGATGGAAACAGGTCTATATACTGAGGGGATATCACCTGAACAATCATTTCATTCACAGCCACCTCAGATTTGATAAGGGCTGTACTGGAGCCAAGAGCCAAGTTCAAATACGAAGTTTGCCAGACGTGGTGGGTTCCCAGTAGAAAAAGAAGCAAGCCCATGCTATAGAGGGACACAAGTGGAGGCCATTAAAATCACAGGAGACGACTGCTCCCACTTATCTTCAGAGGACTGTAAACCCCAATGAAAGTTCAATGTAGTCAGCAAGGACCTGTGAGGGACTCTGCAGTCTGATAGTTGATAAACATCTTTTAAATTCTGGAGGAGCCTTACATCTATCAGCTGCACTAAGAGCCTTGGAGAGGATTCGTAGATCTATTGTGTTTTATTATGGTGGACTCCAGCCTGTTGCCACAGGAGGCTCCAGGAGGAGTTCTCTGAAGTACAAGGTTCCTGGTGTGGCATGGAGTTCCACTGTGCACATTCAAGTATTTGAAGGGATCAGGGACTAAAAGATTTTTCTCCAAACTGTCACCTTCAACTGGAAGACTACACAGCAAGGAGTAAAGAGGAAATGCTGGAGGAGATACCTGCCTCCCCTGTCCAATTACTAGTGGAAAAGCAATGGGTGGGAAGTAAAGAACACACATTTAGAATTACTTCTTAGGAACTGAGCCTGCAAGAAACTGAACAAAAGCAACAACCCAGTGAAGCAGAGGAAGAAAATACACTCACCTCCAATAGGTGGTCCCAACAGTATCGTGCAGCACTCTGCAATGGTGACCAGGCCAACAGCGCTCGTGAACCGGGCAGCTCCCACAAGGTCCATGAGGGTCTCAAACAGCATGGCACAAACCATGCCAAAGGCCAAGCCATAAAAGGTGGAGTAGACAACGAGCCCCGTGTAGCCAGAAGCCAGTGGGCACAGAAGGTGGCAGGTGCCGTTGAAAGCAATGGCGAAGCTGAAGAAGTACTGAATCCTTGGCCTCACCCACTTGCTGTTTGCAATGATGCCAGTGGCAGGCCGGGCAATCATATCCACGATAGCAAGGATTGAAAGGAGGAAAGCAGCTGAGTATTCATCAATGCCAATGTGTTTTGCATAGGGTGCCAAAAACACAATAGGGGCAAAAAATCCCAGGAACATGAGCACATTTCCAATCAGGTAAATCAAGAAACCTCTGTGCTTGAAGAGGGAGAAATCAAGATACTGATTGATTTTTTCACAACAGTCCCTTTCTCCTTCCTCTTCCATTTCATTCTTCATTTGGACACTTGTGGGACTACTCACTTCCATGGCCTTTTCTTGCAGAGCATCCTTCCCTTTCCCAGTCACCTGTGGTTTGACCGATGCTGTGGCTGCCCCAATGGGTCTGAAGAGAGCTCCTGCCACACAGCAGTGCAACAGAATTCCCCCAAGAATTAAAAAGCTGCCCCTCCAGCCAAAATTGTCAAAAAGGAACTGGTTGAGAGGAGCCAAGGTGCAAAGCATCACAGGGCTCCCTGCCATTGCAAGGCCATTTGCAATGGGTCGTTTCTTCAAGAAGTATTTCCCTATGATTATCACTGATGGCTGGAGGTTGAGAGCAAGACCAAATCCTGAAACAGAGAAACGTAGTTGAGAAACACAATTATCCCCAGCTCACTGTTTAAAGCAAATTCATGGACAGTTGGTCTTCTGCTGGTTTTTTGACATGATAGTCTGCATGCCAAGTCTTCTCAAGATATCCATAAGCTTCTGGTTGCCATGCTGGGAAATCAGATCCCAAGAAGAACCTGTCAGTCAAAGAGCATCCCTTTCTTTTGCACTGTCTACCTCGCCGGTGGCAAACCCAGCTCAGATTGTCTGGGCTAAAAGTAAATTGAATCATAGAATCACTGAATCATCGGGAATCGGAAGAGACCTCAAAAGATCATCCAGTCCAATTCGCCTGCCACAGCAGGACACCCCGACCAGGTCACAGAACAGAACATTACAGATTGGAAGCGAACTGGAAAGATCATCCAGTCCAATCCCCCCTTGCCCAGACCAAGTCCAGGTGGGTTTCAAACGTCTACAGAGAAGGAGACTCTACAAACTTCCCAGGCAGCACCCCCCCTCCTTCCAGTACCCCATCACCCTCACTGGGAAGAAGTTATAGAAACAGTCAAGGTTGTAAGGGACCA
>VZRI01003836.1:47755-82891 GCA_013397515.1 Upupa epops
ACCTCAGAGCCTCCTCTTCTCCCAGCTGAACAGCCCCAACTCTCTCAGTCTGGCCTCATAGGAGAGGTGCTCCAGCCCTCTGATCATCCTCATGGCCCTCCTCTGGACACGCTCCAGCATGTCCACATCCTTCTTGTAATAAGAGCTCTAGAACTGGACACAGTACTAGTGGAGTCAGTGGAGACAGTGGAGTCTCACCAGAGTGGAGTGGAGGAGGAGAATCACCTCCTCGACCTGAGGGCCATACTTCTCCTGATGCAGCCCAGGATCCAGTTTGCCCTCTGGGCCAAAGCTACATATGCAGTGACTGCTAGCTGGTTTTGAACAGATGCAGCAGACTTGTTGGAGGACAGGCTGGTTCTATCAAAAAGAAGTTATAATTCCCAGTCTGAGGAACGGTGTTCTGGCTTGGACAGTGCTAACCACCAGAGCACATCCTTCCATGGGTGGTGAGCACCCAAGACTGCTGCTGGGCAGGCAGACCTGCACAGAAAAATCACATCACCCTTCTCAGCCACTACTAATTTAGTGGTGCGAGCTATTCAGGTCTGATGCAAAAGATTAAGAGGTCTGTGAGTACACAGCAACCCAGCTACTCAGGATGTTAATTAACCAGGACTCTAGAGTGTTTCCTTTAGTTAAAATTTATTTTTATAGCATTTGGATATATAAATGGCATTATACATCTGCATTGCTAATTCAGTGAGCCAGCTTCCCTTGCTCAGGTGAAATCTGAAGGCAGAGACACCAAGTGCTGTGACGGTCTCAGCTTTCGGTGGTACTGTCTGAGGGCACTACAATACAATAAGCTTTTATTTTCAAATATTTCTATGATGTGCAGAATTTCCTTTAAAAGTTAATTTTTCAGAACCCCATCAGAATCACTTTTTTCAAATGGTGCCACGTATTTTCCTCCCTCTCCTCCAGCGGAGAATGATTCGCGTTAGAACAAAGCGGAAGTGTAATCCTTGAAGTGATTATATCACAGAACATGAATCTTCAAAGTAGGGTCACACAGATTTTTTCTTGTTCATTACTCTATATAATTAGTTTGTTTAACTCTGCAGTACATAATTAGGCATATTGCTTTACAGAAGAGAATTTAGAAAGGTCAAGGTCCTCAAAATTAATTAAGGAACATTATCATTAGTCGCTGATAGAGTAGAATCCCACGGATGCAGCAGAAATCAAGTGATGTTGGGCAGCTTCAATGTGAACACTTATACACAGTTATGATATTTGCAAAGTCCAAGATTGTTTTTTGGGTTTAATTACTTGGAAGTTTACACCATTAAAACTAAATTGGAATGGCAGCATATTAAAATTAACCTTGACATGAAACGCGTTCTCAGCAGGAACTTTTCTAGACGTTCCATGTTTTGGTAGGGTATGACTTTAGGAACTAGATCCAGCTCAATAATGCACAAGGGGCCAAATTCACCTCCATGAGAGGTTTGACCTTAGAGCTAGAGATGCAAAACACAGCCTTGGTTAGAAAACATTCAGTATATAGGTATACATCTTCACCTGAAGAGATACAACATGGTGGTTTAGAGTTTGCTTTAGCTCCCGAGAAAAATCTCAGGATGATAATTAAGGGCAACAACTGAACCATCATTTCCACAGAATTACTTCTGGTAAAGACCTACCACACAGAGTGCAGAGAAGGAAAATCAGGCTGGATACTAGCTACCCACTTAAACAATAATCACCTCATATTTTTTATTATGTGAACATTAATTTGCCAGTCAGACAAATCTAATTTAATATTACCTCATGCTCTCCCCATTAATTAAATTTGGAGAGTTGCAAACTGACTGACTGGAATTTCAATTTACTTTAAGCTTTTGGCTGACTTTAGTTGGAAATATTTATATGCATTTTACTCCAGTTTACAGAAACGGCAGCAGCTTTGTCTGTGGCTGAAATTGTTACTCAAATAACCGCGTTTTCCCCCCTGGAATATGACAGGGTCCTACCAGTGCTGCTGCATGAATAGAAGCAAGCATGTGCCAGAAGCATCCTTCCCTAGAATAAATACTTCTCCCCCATATTAGAAGGAAATAAGTGGTGCTACTGTGTAGCTATTGATCTCATTCTTACTTTATTAGCAAGGAAGGATTCTACTATTGGTAAATATGATTCACCCTACATCCCTTTTTATTTTGTGGTGGTCTGACTGGTATGGATTGAACTAAACTCTGACCAGCTTGTACTTAGATTTGAAATTTACTGCTTCCACCTCAGACTAAACAGCCAAAACATCTATTTAATGCAGCCAGGCTGGCATCTATCCAAGTTGACAGCTTGCAAACCCCATTTCTTTTTCTAAGCACTATAGGGAAACAAGTGAGGAAGAGCACATGGTTTTCACAGCCCATGCAAAGTGCCTCAGCAGCCCACAGCTCGGTGCCATCAAGGACAGAGCTGCTTCAGAGCTGTCTCTGACAGCAGAGCCTGGTCCCTGCTCTGCATGCAAATGGCAAAAGAGATAATCAAGAAAGCAACTAAGATTGCCGTGTCTAATCCCTCCTCTGTAAACAGATACTTGCTGCTCCACTCCTCTGAAGAGGTTCCTATTAATTTGCCATAGACACAGGAAAGTAGCAGAGACCTCCTAGTAGCAACCATCTTGTTTTTATCTCCATCCCTGGGAATGACATGAACTCAGTCTTTCACGTAAATCTGTTTCCTTTTCAGGACAGTAGGAAGAAGGCTAGAAAGAGCGTGATGTCTACAGGTTGCTTTCCAGACACTGCAAATCACCTCTGCAGCGGCCCCTCTCCTCACCCTTTAACGCTGTCTTGGCTGCGTGATGAGCGGGCAGCTTCAAAACTGCCCTTGAATGGTTCCATGTTAAGCCTGACCAGTGAAAGCTCTTCAAGCACAATGAGAGGCATCAAGCATGTTAGCAGGATCAGAGGCATCAAGCATGTTAGCAGGATCACAGGCATCTTCCCTCCTCTGTCAAACTAATATTCCTTCCCCAGCACGCACACCAAGCCTGGAAATGACGGGCTATTAGCTAAGACCCATCCATACAGCTGCCCTCATTCAGCAGGCAGGAGGGAAAGACAGACCCAGCAAAAACTATGCTTGGCTCTGAGGAAACATCACAGTGTTAAAGACAAGGAGTTGGGGCAGTTTGCCCTGCAGGCTGTTGCTGGCATGAGGACTACATCAGTGCATAATCCCAGCTCATACTATCAGCTCTCCGGGCTGAGGATCAGAGCAGGGCCTTCCTTCATCGATCTTAGGTCCACTGGAGTGATGGACGAACTCCACCAGTACAGGCTGGGAGGTGATCTACTGGAGAGCAGTCCTGTGGAGAGGGACCTGGGGGTCCTGGTGGACAACAGGTTGACCATGGCACAGCAGTGTGCCCTGGTGGCCAAGAAGGCCAATGGGATCCTGGGGTGTATTAGGAGGAGTGTGTCCAGCAGATCGAGGGAAGTTCTTCTCCCCCTCTACTCTGCCCTGGTGAGGCCTCATCTTGAGTACTGTGTTCAGTTTTGGGCCCCCCAGTTTAGGAGGGACAAGGATCTACTGGAGAGGGTCCAGCGGAGGGCTACGAGGATGATTAGGGGACAGGAGGGCATGGCTTATGAAGAGAGGCTGAGGGACTTGGGGCTTTTTAGTCTGGAGAAGAGAAGACTTAGGGGAGATTTGATAAATGTTTATAAGTACCTGAAGGCTGGCCAGGAGGGAGGGGACAGGCTCTTTTCACTTGCTCCCTGTGATAGGACAAGGAGCAATGGGTGTAAGTTGCAGCAGAGGAGGTTCCGCCTCAACACAAGGGGGAACTTTGCTGTGAGGGTCACAGAGCACTGGAACAGACTCCCCAGGGAGGTCGTGGAGTCTCCTTCTCTGGGGACTTTCAAGGCCCGCCTGGATGCGTTCCTCTGTGATCTGTGTTAGATACTTTTGTCCTGCTCCGGCAGGGGGGTTGGACTCGATGATCTCTTGGGTCCCTTCCAACCCCTAACATCCTATGATCCTATGATCCTATGATCCCTGGAACAGGCTGCCTAGAGAGGTGGTGGAGGCCCCACCCTTAGAGGCATTCAAGGTCAGGCTGGATGGGGCTCTGGACAGTCTGTTCTAGTTAGAGATGTCCCTGTTTGTTGTAGGAGGGGGTTTGGACTAGATGACCTTTAGAGGTCCCTTCCAACCCAGTACATTCTCTGGTCTATGAGATCAGCTTTGAACGGCACCAGCAATGATGATTCTATGACTTGTACACAAGTACACGAAGTGAAAATAGGAATTGGCACCTTCCTACAGCCCTGTTCCTTCCCTGTGCCCTTCTGCCCACCAAAAGCATAGATGTTTAGTAAAAAATGTATGGTTTCCATGTGCTAATCCAGCATTAGTCAACTTGCTAAAGGACATTTATTTAACAGGGAATGCTGCAAGCTCACGCATCAATAAATATTGAATTTATCCATGGGAGATATTGGTTATTTTTATTTCTCATCACTTTGTTTCTGGAATCTCTCTTAAGGAATCTGCAAGATTTATTCATTCAGTAATAACCAAGTTTCATCTAACCCAATGATTCTCTTTAGAAAGAGGAAGGTTTAAGAGAGAGAATCTTACATGGGGATTTATTCACTGCTGTATGGATTTAATAAAGCAATACTGGTGTAGGAGAAGAGGGTGACAAACTTTCTGTCCCAATTTACTTTGCTAGTGGCTGCTTTTATTGATTGCAAATGTTGAGCTTGCACTTTTCATGTTCAGAAAGCAGCACCACTTAATGTGGCTGCAGAGAGATAGGGAACAGTCATTAAAACACACATCTTGCAACCTCAAAAGCCAATTTTGCACTCACTGTGTCATATTTGCAGGCAGATGTCCCAGCTGCACTGCAAGAAACATTGGCTGTACCTTAGCCAAAATAATCAAACAGAAAATGCTTACAATTAAGCATCTCCAGTCACACAGGTGGAGAACTCCAATCTGTCCATCTGTGAAAGCAATGAGCCCAGCACCTGCAGCCTCTAAAGACGCTGGACTGAGCCTATGCCTTCTCCTGTTTGGATTTCCTATATGGAAAGTCGTGTTTCAGTGCAGACAATTCAAACTGTAACTTCGCCAAGGGAACATAATTTTACATTCTACTCAATGGGGAGAAGATTGTGTACGTTCAATCAGCTCCTGTCATTATCTTCCAACAAAGGACCTCCTAACCTCACAAGCAGGCAAAGGGCAAGTAAATTAAAGCAAACCTCTGAAATCTCATTTCTTATATCTCACAGAGAGAAGAGATAACACACAGTAACTCAGGAGCACAGGTGCTTCCTTCACAGTCACACTTGTATCTTGCAGGACTTTGCTCTTGCCCAGGGCAGAACACAGTCAATCTGCGAAGAGCACATCCCCCACTGAGATCCCGCACGCCATGTCAGCCAGGAACACGACACTTAGCAGGGCACATGCTCTTTGCTAAAGTTCATCTGGGGCAGTTAATAAGCAAATATGTTGTAAGTGGGACCTTGTCCTACCAGCCTGCCTTTGTATTTAGTTGAGATGCTCAAGCATGCATGCCTCAAGACCTCAGAAGTGAACCTGAACATGAAGGTTGAAAGACATTTTCCTCTTACCTGTAATGAAGCCCACACAGATGTAGAGCTGCAGGATGGTGGTGCAGAAGGCGGCTGAGACCATTCCAATGCCACAGAGGAGGCCTCCAAACATAACCACTGGTCGGCTGCCATAGCGGTTCACTAAAATACTGCTGATGGGACCTGGTGGAAGAGTGAAAACAGTCATTGAGGTAGGAATCTTGTGACAGAAGGGCACATTTGACACAAAGCGTGCAAAACTCTGCAATACCAGTGCCGTTGGCAGCTTCTAGGGTGACTTCAGGGAGTAAACAGAAACAGAGAGAAAGATGGCAGCACATCCCACGCCGCACATGGCTGCGGAATCAGTGACAGCTCCTGCTCCCAGGATTTCAAAGTGCCATCAGAGAAGGCAAATGGCAATAGAAAATCAGGTGAACACATGAGCTCAACATAGGAGTTTCTTGATTTATTATGATGCTAAACCATACACACAAAGCGGCGGTTCATATTACAGACTGATATCCTGAGTGCTGTTGCATTTTTAATGCCTCTATTTAATGCAATTCCGATACCGCTGACCAGGACTGAAGCTTCAGCAGAACGACTGTTAATTAAATCTTAATAGCAGTCTATGTAGGTAGAAAGAGTTTGGGATGATGGATTAGCCAGAACTCAAGAGAACCAGTTTCGGTTTGCATTTATGTAAACAGGTGGTTCAAGAAAGTGCAAAATTATGAGTGGGAAATGGCTTAACAAAGTCTGTGTACGCTGAAAGGAATCCTTGAGAGCTGAGTGGAGCATACCAGCAGCTTTAGGCAGAGAATGAAACATGGGAGGTCTTGCGTGCAGCAGTCTCAACCACCTGGAGAACCAGTAGAAATCAGAAACACAGAATATATCTCAGAGGAGCATCAAAGGTCTCAGAACCAATCTCCTGTTCAAGGCAAAGCCAAATCTGCAATTAGATCAGGCTCAGAAGTCAGAACAAGAGAAGGCAAGCTGCAAGAAAGAGCATTCCAGAAGTTAAGGTATGAGAGGTAAGGAAACGATTCTCTATTACCACAAAAACCTGGAACCAAAATGCTGGGAAAATGATGCTGGAAATGAGGCAGGGGGTTACAGGCAGCATTTAGCACTACCTGACTACTTCAGGCGCTACAACATAGCAATGGTCTTTCAGAGCCCAGTGAGCCTGTTCACCTTCATTCCTGCCATTCTTACATCTGGGCAAGAAGAACCCCAGGTACCAGTATAGGCTGGGGACTGACCTGTTGGACAGCAGTGTAGGAGAAAGGGACCTGGGGGTCCTAGTGGACAGCAGGATGACTATGAGCCAGCAATGTGCTCTTGTGGCCAGGAGGGCCAACAGCATCCTGGGGGGGATCAGAAGGGGGGTGGTTAGCAGATCAAGGGAGGTTCTTCTCCCCCTCTACTCTGCACTGGTGACACAATATCTGGAGCTGCTGGAGGGTGTCCAGCATAGAGCAACAAAGATGACGAAGGAAGTAGAGCACCTCCCTGATGAGGAGAGGCTGAGGGAGCTGGGTTTCTTGAGCTTGGNCTGGATGTGTTCCTGTGCGACTTAGTCTAGGTGATCCTGCTGTGGCAGGGGGAATGGACTAGATGATCTTTCGAGGTCCATTGCAATCCCTAATGATTCTATGAACAGCCCACACCATCCACATACAGGTTACTGGAAATGGGTATTTTAAGCTTACAGGCATCTCTGAAGAGCTTGACTATGAAATCTACCTCACCACAGAGTCATTTGGTTAGACATTTATCCTGGCTTTAATAATCTCAGCCAGGAATAGTGTCTGAGCTCTTTCCAGACTCTGAAAACCACAGCATACCTGACTACCGGAACTGGACCCCCAAACCCCAATGGTCCTTCAGTTTTTATAGCATGCAATTGTAAAAAACAATAGGTATAACTGGTTTAATCTAGGGAGGAAGCCCAGTGATACTTCTGTAACACGTGAAGTGCTTTTCACCCGATGTCTAAGCTTGACCAGTCATAAATGAAATACACACAAGCACAGTGTTAACAGCATCCCTGTAACTGTGTGATCTGTGAGCAGCTCCCATCGAATGCACTACTCAGTTAAAATTCTTGTGAGTGTATGATAATGTAAAGGGAGTATTCTCCTAACTGTACCTGGATTCACATCCCTGCATCCTTCTGCTGCACAGAGCACTACAGAGTTCAATGAGAAGCGTGAGGGAAATGTTATGTGTTTCAGATCTGCACAGCAGGATAGGGACCCCTTTCTCACTGAGTTTCCACTGGTCAGGGTAGGACTTACATCATGCTTGAGCTGGTCTCTGCATGTCCTGTAATTCAATAGATCGAGCCAGTGTTCCTCGGAAAGGCACCGACATGTTTATCTGCAGCCTAAGGGCATGCAACTCTTCCATTTTTCAATTTTCCACATGTCTGCGTTTCTCCAGAATCAATCTAATTACTCAACTAAGAAAATGCAGTTTCAATTACCTTCTCCCACTGCAAGAGGGCTTTCACATTGGCCCTGAAACTACAGGATGTCGTACCACAGAGCAGAGTATCTAAAGCCCACAGGGTTCCTACTATGCTCCCTCTCCCATTCTGACTCCAGACAGCTCCCCTGTTCACAGATGTCTCACTCTTGCAACATCCACCCTGGGAGAAGAGAAATATGAATCCAAGTCTCTCTCACTGCAGTCCATAAGCTGTTGTGTTGGCTTCACCCTCCAGTAAAGATGGGTTTGGATCCTGTGCAGGTGATGAACTGGAAGAAGCTGAGAGCGGGACACATTCTTCACTGCTTCCTGGCTATGGGGACAAGCCAGGGCAGAGGCTGGAGTAGATGAAAGCAAAAGTTCACATCCCAGCCACTGGCCTTATAAAGCAAAGCACCCTCCCTGTGCCCCCAGGGAACCTTCCACGACCAGACAGTGTCCTCAACCACATCTCAACTTATTAAGCCATGACACCACAACTGCTCCTTGTTACTGTGTGGTGTCATCTCTCAGAAATGCTGAGAGCAGGGCTGTATGACCTTCAGCAAATAGCCTTCGTCTGCTGCAACCAGTGTTATCAGTTTTGCAGGAGGATAATCAATCCCACTTGTTTGCTCCCAGTCCGTTCCACTGGGGAGCTGTGGTCTCAAAGGCATTATCTTTCCAGGCTGGGCAGAGATCACAGGGAATCTTGACAAACTTCAGAGGCAACGTAAGCCTTTCTCCTTCAAGCCTTGGAAACCTGAAAAACCATAGGTCCGGGCCCTCTGAGGCTGCTCTGCTGAAGCAGCACAGTGTACAGGATCACAGCACGTACTTGTGAGTGGCATCATTTGATCTCCTGACCAGCCTCACCCACACAGGACTGACTTTTGCAGACCTATAAGAAAACAGGAGCAAAGCATCCAGCCTAAGCCTTTCCAGTCACTTGAGAATCCACAGCAAAGGCCATGATGAACACTCAGTTTGCAGGAAAAGATCAGCTAGACCCACTCTTGATTGAGACACCAGAGAGTGCCAGCTGTTTAGTTAGGAAACCAAACTTCCCTGCGCTGCTGCTCATGAGCTGAAGGCTCTGTCATAGTCCTGAGCAGACATTTCAAATGCATTGAAGCAAATGCAAAATCACATCCCCCAAATTACTTCCACTGAAGTCATTTGGACCTACAGAAATGTCCGCAAGCTTTAACAGAGCAGCTTTCAGAAAGGGTCCCATCTCCCGGCAGCAGCTGGCGCACGCGATGTGTCACATAGCTGTACACACTTCAGCTCACAAACCCTTCCTGTGTGGGCAGGTGCATGAAGCACTGACACCAACACCTTCACCCTGCCCAGATGTCCTCAGGAATCAGCATCGCCCAACAGACACAACACATCTTTTATGCCCTGCTCTGTGTGATGAGATGACCCATCCAATCTAAACCAGGACACTCTGCCACACGTGTATTCCGCACAGGGGGCTGGTGAGCCATCAAATCTCAGGTAACTTTGACAGCCATGTTGTGGGAAGCTGTGTAAAGCATCAAATAGCAAAACCCGGGGCAGAGGAATTAAGAAGAGGGAACAACAAAGCCAGCGCTTCTCTTGTGGGGAATAGGAAACACAATTACTGCTTCACTTGCAGCTACTGCCAAAATTAGAAGTGTGACAGCTCCTGGAACTGAAAGCAGGACCTGTCAGTAACCTACCAGTTACTCAGGCAGCATAAAAAGAATAAAGATGCTCTGTATTACCACACAGAACCCATTTACAGTAACAGTGTGTGCACTGCAAATCCCAGGGCACCTTCACTTGTTGGCCAGCCGTGCTGGAACCATGGGCTCCCTGTCCTGGCATGCAGACTATATCTTCCTTCTGCAAAGCAACAGTGGGAGAAGGTAACAGGAGTTAGGATGATTTTAGTTTCTTAATTACAGAATGTTAGGGATTGGAAGGACCTAGAAGTTCTAGTCCTGCCAGAATCTCCCTGCCAGAGCAGGATCCCCTAGATCCAGTCCAGGTGGGTTTTAAATGTCTCCAGAGAAGGAAACTCCACAAACTCCCTGGGCAGCCACTTCCAGGGCTCTGTTGCCCTCACTGTAAAATTTAATTTACAGAGTCAGGTGAGAACAGAGAGACAGGAACAGCTGGCAGAGCTCTCAGAAAGCTTCACTGCAGAAGCAGCCCCATGAATGTTGCCCAAGTCCTGGAACAGACACAGCAAGGAGCAAAAGCTACCTCAGCTGCTGAGCATGTCCCCAGTGCATGGCTACTCCGAGACAGGGGCAGCCAGGGCTAGGGCCATGTGGCCACTACTATCTCCACAACCCCACCACCATGGCAGCATCACAGCTTTCTATGAGGAAATCAGAAGGAGAATTTAATCACTCTCCTTCATTCCATTACAGGGACAAGGCTACTGACACAGAGGTGGTAGCAGCTGGTGCTTCCCTGCAGGTAGGGATGGCACTTCCACCCATACAGCCGTAGGAAACAAGACAGCTGCTTCCACAACCCAGAAAGTAGCTTCAACCCTCCCAACAAACTTCCAGCTGTGGCCATCATTTATCATCCTTCACAAGGGGATCACAGGAGACAGAGGAGGATGCAGAGGGAATGCTGAGCCACATCCTGCTGCTGGCTTTGCTTGGAGCTGTGCCTGCAGCTCTGCACCCACCCTGGCTTACAGGGTGCCACTGGGGGACATGGTCTCCAGTGCAGGTACCATCTTCCTCTGGGCAAGAACAAAGACAGCCTGTTCAGAAACCCCTAATTTTACACCCCAAGCCCTTGCAGAGCAGGGAGCAAACAAAGGGGAATTTGCCTGCACTAAGGCTCTGCAGTGCCACAGTTCTTACCAAAGATCCCAAAAGACACACCTGGGATGACAGCACTCCTGGAAGACTGATGTGATGTAAAGCTCTATCCTCAGCCCACATAAATCACGCTGGTTTAGTGCTTGTCCTGTAGAAAGCCCCTCTTTCCTCATAGCTGTGGCAGATTTCCATTCGTTGTTAGCTGGTACATGAAAGGCCATGTCAAAGAAGCTGATCTTGGTGGCAAGCAAAACACAGCAACTCACCGGTGGGAAATACAGCCAGCCCTAACTCATTTGTTAGCTTGTCCAATTACTTTTCACCTTGAGTTTTGTGTTTGCAGAAGTGAAAAGGACCCTGAAGAGGAGATTGCAAACCCATAAAGAAAATGCAAAACTCCCTGGACTCTCCTCGCTTCTCCTCCACAAAGCCGGGCCATCTTGTCAGTTATTCGTCTTGAGTCGCTGAACTATGATCCAGAGAGGATCGTAACACGGAGCTGGCATTTAACAAGAAATATCAATCCAGAGTGGCTTAAACTCTTGCGAGTATGACAGTGCTCACAAAGCAGGCACCTGAATTGCCTCTCTGTTTTCCTCAACAAGCCTGATGAAATTTTTATGAGCTGCAAAACTTCCAGTGTTGGTGCAAAACACCAATGCATTTTTAACAAGGACTGAAGCGTTCTTCTCTCCCAGACCCCTGACCGCACACAGTTATTTATCCCTTATTTAGAAAGTTTGGGTTGTCTTCTTTTTTTTTAAACTTAACCCATTACTAACGGACATAGTTTTCCCCATTTGTGGTGGGAACTTGGCTTGGATGAATTTCTGCCCAACTAATTCTGTGCAGGGCTCTCAGAGAAGCAGCTAAGAGCTGAAACCCTGAAGGACTGACCTTGTAACCCAGAGGTTTCCACGCAACATGGGGATTTTCCAGGTTACACAAGACTGACCTTGTGACAGTGGCACAGAGCCACTGCAAATATTCTACATCTACTGGTGGAACCATTTGATGGCCATGCAGATGTTAAGAAGAGCAAAACATGAAAATGCTCCACCGAACAGCTCCTAGTCCTGGCAGGTGTTGGACCACCAGTGCCCCCACCACTGAGGCTGCTACACGCACATCAGCTTTTCCCACAAGCGTGTCCTAGGAGCCGCAGAAGCACTGGTTCCAAGAGAACTGCCCAGATAGTCAAGGTTTTCCAAACCACTATGGAAATATGGATCATTCTAAGGAACTCAGCACAACATGACTGACGTCAGCTGTGTGGAGTCACTGGGGATGTAAGAAGGAGCAGAGAGTCCTCAGCTGGGAAGAAAGTGGGAGAAATCATTTATACTAATAAAACAAAGTCTATTATTACACTAGTAGCAAAACAATGGCAGGAGCAGTCCTGCAATTTCCTCAGTAATAATCTCAGTCCCTCGGTGGAATAACAACACTGCCTTTGGCCTCGTAATTTATCCACCAAGGTATCAGCCCATTGTAACAGAGCAGCCTCTTCATTACCCAGCAAATGAAAGCAAGTGCCCCCATGTTATTAACACACTGCCAGCACCCACCCACCTCCCGGGGCAGAGTGGAGTCAGCAGTCAGCACGCAGTACAGATGTACACCCCAAAAGAGAGGTGGCCTAGCAAAACATGGGCACAATTGCAACAGCAGGGTTAAAGGGATGGAGGGTTAAATTCTTTGGCTTTTCAGTCTTTTGCATTGCCAGAAGTCCAAGGTCCAGGATCCAGATAGCTCATGCTCTCATTTGTCACCAGGGCTGTAGAGCTGCTGCTCACCAGCTGTCCCACAGGGACTGAGCCCTGTACATGCCTGCTCCAGGTCTCCAGAGAAGAATTGGTGGCACCTGGTAGTGACACAGTGTATTACTAGTGTCAGCCACTTAGTTCAGATGGTCTGCTTTGTACCCACAAAGGCTGAGGAGCCCTTACACAACTGGTGCTCCCTCAGGCAGAGCTGATGCAGACAGGGCAACCAAGCACACCAGCAGTGGAAGAAAAGCATGAGCAAGTAAACACCACATGTGATGGCCACAGTAGCACATACAACTCTGCCAGACCCCAAAGGGCAGCTTCCAAAGACCTGACCATCCCTAAGCCACCCTGATGCTTTCTGTTAGGATTGCTGTTAAATAAGGAGACTGAAGCCCAGCACATGCAACAACAGCCCCAACAGCTCACCAGTCACCAGAAGCCACCTCTCTTTCTTCCTCACAGGTGAGGAAAATGGTCTTGTACATTAAAGGGGGCAACAGCTTTTTGTGCATTTTCAGCACAACCCCTGTGAGATGCATAAGCCAAGCTTGGGAGAGGCTGCATGGACACGTTACTTGGTCATCACAGAATCATGAAGGCTGGAAAAGACCTTCAAGACCATCAAGTCCAACTGTCCACCCTACAACCTCCAACCACTAAACCATTTCCTGAAACATCGTGCATGTCTGTTTGTTGAACCCCTCCAGAGACAGTGTCCCCACCCCTTTCCTGGGCAGCCTTTTCCAAGGCCTTCCCATTCTTTATGGGAAGAAGTTTTTCCTAAGATCCAATCTGAAACTCCTCTGATGCAGCCTAAGCCCATTTCCCTTGTCCTATCACTAGTGACTACGAGGCCATCGAACTGGCCAGTTCAGGCTGTGTGCTCCTGGCTCTCCTGTGCAGGACTGGCACTGTATTCAGCAGAGAAGATGATGATGAGTGTCATGTTCCAGTGCAGAAGCCAAGCTGTAGCAGTCCTCCCTCCCCCCCACACCCACCAGGCATGTCCTTGGGAAGCCAGGTACCCTGACCTCTCATCAGAAATTTGCCACAGCAGCATCCTGATGATAAAAAAAGACGAAAAACAAAGCAGATGAGGCCTGAGATTCAGAAAGACAAAGCGTCCTCTTCCTTATCCAGCAATCTTATCTGATCAGTGCTTCAGCATTTCAATTCCCAGATTACACAGCTGACACGTGCTGCTCCTGCGGCGCACGGAGGAGCCACGGGCCAACAGCTCCAAAATTGGGGCTGGAGCCAAGGTCCTTTGTGTCACTTCGCATTTAGGCAATTAAATACCCACTGCTGCAAGGGGATGGCGTTGCAGGTGCCGAGGACGCAACCGCCTGTGCTCTTTGCTTTCCCTGAACTGCTGGGTTGGATCTGACCTGCAGCAGATCACAGCCATCATCAGCAGGTCAGGACTTGATGGGGTTTTTTTTAATTTCTTCCCCATGACTTTTTTAGCTACCCTTTTGCTTTGGCAGAACTGCAGACCTTTATCCCCTCTGTCATTTGAAGACACATTTGCAGAACAGAATTTCCCTATATGGCCAAAACTCCTATTCCTCAAGACAAGCAGTCCTTCATTAGCAGTCTGCTCTACAAGAAAATCAGCCCCTACCTGGCCATCATCTCCAAAGGGCTTTGTCCAACTCCTTGGAAGCCCTGTCATTTGACTGAGAGCACAGTTACACTGGAGAACATCCAGAGGCAGAAAAGCTCCCAGGCTGTGGGACAGGTTGGCATCAACCCTAAGGAACACGCTACAGTGACTGGGGGAGGAAGCATCCTCATGTTTGAGCTTCACTTGTAGGAGTGATTATAACTTACTCCAGGACTTAACACCTGTCTGGGAAACATTAACAACCCCCCAACCAAAAGTCTTCACTTTCTTCTTTCTAGTTCTTATTAATCTTGGGTTTATTAAGTCTATCACATCTCTATTACCTCTGCCTGGTGACCTTGCTAGCTCCAACAAAGGGCAAAATGATAAAGCTTTGTGACCGAGTCCACGAACACAGAAATATTTCACCCAAACCTACAGCGCTATTATGGCTCTTAAGTAGAACAGGGCTATTTAAAAAAATAAAAAATATAAGCACATACATGGTGACCTTGCAGGGCTTGAGTGCTCTCTGAGAGTCAGGAGAAGTATATGAACCTGCAGCATCATCTATTACAGAAATCAAATCATTCCTCACCTGGCTTTCTTAACAGAATTCACCATCGTAATGGCGCTTCTACCCTAGGGATTGCTCCACTGTGGGAAGATGTCTTGTTTTCAGGGACACAGGGAGACTGATTGACTGAGTCCAAGAGGTGATGAGGATAAGCAAAAGGATGATGTGCAGCACTGAGCAGCAGAGCCACAGGTACCCAGGGAGCACCTGCTTCAGCTTGGACCATGATGGCAGGATGCTGAATGTCTACTGTGGATAAACAGAGACACACCTTTTGTTTCAGCCTACAATCAATGTCCAGACAGAGAAGCACAGGCCTGGGGAAATCCCGGAGAAAAGCCTACTTGAGAAACATCATTGAACCAATGCTGCAAGGCTGTAAGTAGAAAGAGCATACACATGATGCATTACTGTGAACATCTCTCTCAGCACATCACTAAGCACTAAGGGATGCTGAGGAGGTGCTTGTGTCATTTTCAGAGGACACAGGTGCTGGATCTCCTGCAAGGACCAGCACATTGCTGATCTGCACTGCATGTATCTGCTGAGCATCTCCGAATGCAACCTGTTCCCTTGTGCTGACCTTATTTCTCTGATAAGCCTACAGTTTGGAAAATGATGGAAAGCCCATAGTGCAACCACCCAAGCATAATGCACAAAGATAACCTCTTAGGTTTTGAGGAGTGAAGCCACTGATGGGGGAACAATCTCCGAACTGTAGGTTTCTTAAAGAAAACGCCACAGCACATGCTGCAGCAGCTCACTGCTCAACAGTAGGGTATGAAAACAGCAGCAACAGCAACTGAGTAGAGTATCTGCAAAAGGTCTTTGAGTTTTGGAGATATTGTTTCTTAAAGGCCAGGCTGGATGAGGCTTTGAGCAAGCTGGTCTAGTGGATGGCCCCCATAGCAGGGGGATTGGAACTAGATGACCTTTCAGGTCTCTTCCAATCCAAACCATTTGATGGTTCCTTGATTCTATAATAAACTAAACAGCCCCATAGGATGCTCTATTCAGGCAAACTGCTCCCATGCAGAGAGTTCTCTTCCCGCAGCGAGAGGGATGCCCAGCCGTTCGGGACTTCACAGACAGAAAACCCATGGCCAATACACAACACACAATTTTGCCAGGCACCCCCAGCACTGAGCTGTTGGCAGGTAAACCTCCACAAGCCAGGGGACATCCTGCATGTGCAGTCCGTCATGCAAGGTCTGCTCAGAATGCTTGCAAGTCCTGAGGTCTACCCTGGGTGACAACCCACTTGCTTCTTGTCCTTAAGAAAACCCCACACTGCCCTTCCCATGCCTCAGTTTCCCCTCTCAGTTCACATGGTACTTTACAATTATTTGCAAACACTTGGGATAGGTGGAGAGCCCTGAATGAGGTCTCCTGGAGGCTGAGAAGGTTTAAAGGTAGTTTGGGCCAGAGTAGAAGAGAACATTGGCATCTTTGATTAAGTTAAAAAGTGCAGAATCAAGCTCATTATTAATATAGCTTTATGCCACAGCATGCTGTAAGGTGCTTTCTAAACCTGTCACTGCAATTCATCATGCTAGCAGAGTAATAAAATACAGCTATAAAATTTTGGATTAAATGTTCAAGGTCAATGGTCGACTTTCAACTTCCCAATCTCTTGCTTGCTGCTTTAGCAGATGCTCTATTAAGCAGTTACAAGCTCTGGGAGAAACTTTCTTTGGAGAAAAGACACAGTAGTGGGGCATCCACAGAATTAAACCTTCAGACATTTCACTCAATTACAAACCAATAAATAACAAGGGCGATAAATCCTGGCTTCAGGATAAGGCTTTTACTAGAGAAATGCTCTCATTGTTTCCCTTGTGTTTGTGGAAGGTGGGTTTCAGCTCCTGCCTCTGCAGAACAGACAGAAGGCGATTCCTTAATTTCACTAGAAGTTTGGATCTGTAAGCAGCCTGTAGATTTTGGGGGTCTCTTACAGCACTACACAGCAAGACTGAGACTAAGGCTCAGCTGCACTACAGACCAAATAAAATCAATGGATGAATGGATGGTCCTGAGGCAACTTCACTTTTCATGCATTAAGGGAACCACAAGGAGCATATTAACGTCTATAAACTCATGCAAACACGCGCAGGCTTAGCTGCACAGCAATTGCAAAAGAAAGGGTAGGATTCTTCAGAAGGAGCTGGGGGGGAAGGTCTGATGTCTCCTGCTCCAGCCCCAGCTATTAAAGCTTATCAGCTGAAAGGGCTGCGTGTCAGGATATGGGCTCCAATGGCCTCTGTTGTTTCATTACAATGATGAAAGAAGCATTTTGGCCAAACATTTGCCATAAAAAAACCCAAAGAACACCTGAAAATGCAGATACTGCCCTAGGTATTAAACGAGTCTCTCTACTCTAGCACACATGCCAGAAAGCCAGCTCATTGTTTAAGCTCTAACAACCAGCCATAAGAAGAGACATCACTTCTTCCCACAATTCTTCGACTCCTACAGCCCTAGACCAGATCATAACAGCAACAAGAACATTGCTGCTATTAAATTAGTGGCATCAGTATTTCTTAGTTTTAGAACATTCAGCTGTTTCCCCCAGTGCTCAATAGGGCAAGTAAATTACTAGCAAATTAATATTGCTTAGCTTTCCCTTAGAACTCAGCTGCCTCCTGCATCCCCTGGGTAATGGCTACACCCAGGGACTCATCACTTGGTCCCTTATGAACAGATTCTGGTTCCTTTTCTCTCCATCCATCAGACTCTGCTCTGTAACACTTTTCTCATTTGGGGTAATGAGAAAATTTACACCCACAGTCAAAACAAAAGGAGTAGAAACACTGCAAGATATAAATCCTTCCTTCTCACACTGATAGGGTTTTACCCTGCAGGATCTAGTCAGAGAAAAGCAATGTTCCCTTGGGATCCTCACTCACAAACCTCCCAGTTTGCCCTCTGCAACTGAAAACATGGAATTGCTGAACATTAACACTGTCAGGAACCACAAGTACCCATCGTAAAGTCCAGGCTATCCACTTTACTGCACACTAATCTGTTTTACTACTTGTATTATAGTGACAGAATTGTTTTCTGCAACCTAGTTCAGATGAAGAAACTGGGGGATAAGACACATTAAAACTTCCACAATATATATGGCCAGAGCCTCGGCTGGCGTAAAACAGCCTCCATGGGGAATTAAGCAAAACGTAAAGAGCAGCAACAGTGTCGGCTGCTGACTTTTCAGTCTCAGCCTGGAAAAACCGGTACTGCTTTACAAGGCAAAGCCTCAGGTGGTCACTGTAAATCTGCATCCATGCTCAGAGCCAACAGTGCTACTCCACTGGAGATTTGGGTTAGCTCAGGTGAGCACTTTCAGTGAGTGCACTTCACCTGCTTTATTTACAAAATGCAAACATGAGCTCAGTTACACCGTGAGCACGTGTCCCCTTACCAGCGAGCATGCCAAGGAAAGGATGTCTGCACACAAAAAACTGTTGTCAGACAGAACATCAGCCCCTCCACAGCTTGACAAGGCTGTGCAAGCTCCTTGGGATGAGGGAGTCAGGCTGGTCAGCCAGATGTGTCTTCACGGTGGACATCCCCGTGCTTAGATGCCAGTCTCACCGCCCTGAGTCCTGGCTCCTGAGAGCCACGGCACAGACTAGAGACATGAAGAGAACAGCAATGCTACACAGCCTTTCCCTGAAGCCAAGTGAGCAAACAGCAGAGCAATAATTGCATGGCTTAACAACTCGGCACTACGCTGAAAACTTACTTTGGCATCCTCAAAGTTTCTTTATTTCAGAAAAGATTAGCAAAAGTCCAGTGTTCAACTGCTGTCTAGTTTGTTAGCAGAACAAATCAAGTTTTGCCACACGGGCACCCCAACAGCTGTAACGGCCAGCACAGCAGAGCAGGATGTTGGCAGGTCACAGGAACCAGCTCCTCCTCGTTCCTTTAATGAAAATTTCCAAACCACCAAAGTCATCCATAAGTCAAACCCGCTCTGGCATTTCATGCCTATTCAATCAAACGTGAAGTGTTAAACTCACTCTTGGGCACATGTGTTTCATTTGCTCTGAGTTCTACAAACTCCCACCACTGCCCTGTCTGCAGCCACCGAGCAACTCGGTGTCTCAGTCCGGATCGCTCCGGAGAAAAGAATGATCAAATGAGCATAAATCTTACTCAAGAGCAGAGCAGAGCAGGGAAGGACTATTAAATGGACATAACTCTAAGCAACTGCAAGGCAAGTGGGAGGGGACAAAGGTACAATCACTGGCAATTAAGTCTAAGGGTGCCCAGTTGTATCATCCCCCCATATTACTGTATAATAACATAAGGGAGGGTGAAGTTAAAGCTCCCTGCAAAAAGCCAGGAGACGCTAAGTAAAGGGTGATAAAAGCCCACTACAACATGCCAGGTACAGAGCACACAGTGCTGAACTCTTGGAGACAAACAGAAGAAAGTGGGTTGGAAAGTCTCCAAGAGGAAAAGGCAGAGGCTACCCAAGCAGCATTTTAAGTGCTCTAACCCCAGCTCATCAGCCATGATCTGCACTCCAAGAGGCTCAACCACCTCATCTACACACTATGAGAAATTCCAGGAGCTGACAGGCACAGGTTTAATCTGCAGAGCTCAGCTATAGTCAGGAATGAAGACTCTTCCATACTGGAGGGAGGACATGTTTTTATTGGAAGACAAAGCATTTATTGCAGTGTTATGGGATAGGCTATAGGATATCATCTCAGCACATGGCAATCTCAGAAAGGGGTGCAATTTTTAGGGCTGCCCCATTAAGGTCTTCCCCTGCTCTATGGAGCAGGATTTTTCACTGCTTCACTCTGGATGAGGGTGGTTGAAGTTATCAGATCATCATCATGATGCCTTGACCCCAGCTAACATCTACCCAACACTGAATGCAGTGGAAGAAACAGCATTTCTTCAGCAGGAAGGTTTGTGCTGTACAATGCCCTGAGCTACAGCCAACACAGACAGAAACTTTTGGAACCCAGCCATCAGGGAGAGCAGCAGTCCCTGAGCTCCATGAGACGTACTTAGCGCACTCACCTCCATTAAAACCCCAACCACAGCCTTCTAAATAAATGATGTCCTAATTTTAGTACCAGACCAGCAGCCTCCACTCATTCACATATTTCTGGTAACAAATATTAGCCGTCTCTGACCTCCAAACCATGCGGCCTCCTAGACCTCATCTGTCGGCAACTGAACACACCAAAGACACGAGCTGCCTGCTTTTCCTTTATTTACCGACTGCCTCAGAGACACCACGTGTAATTCATCCTTTTAAAACAACATTTAAAAAGCATCTAAATGACAAGGGGTCCTTCCACTTGTCTCCCCCCAGCAGTGTTTGCCTACCCCCATCACAACTCTTTGCATTTCAGACTGGTTATTTATATTGATGGGGCTGAGGCAAAACGGCTTTTCTCTGCATTTAGCGACAAGTCCCAGTGGAAATCTATCCCATCCCAAAGTCACAGTCCTCCTCCCCAGGGTTCAGGCTTAGTGCCCCATCAGAAAAGCCACAAGGGTGGCTCAGAACTACAGCACTGGCTTATATGCTTAATGATTTCTCTCCCTAAATAACAGCTTGGGTTTTGTCCTTACAGCACTGCATTCATAGGTTCTCAAATAGGAACTCTGCCTTTGGAGAGCTACTTACCAAGTCTTCACAGTGAGATATAATAGAGTGGATCACAAGAGGCTCAGATTCAAGCATCCCTTCCACCTTACAAGCCTTTACAAAGCATCTTTGCTTTCGTTACCAAGCGCACTCTCCAAAAAGCACTACAATGCATTATTAAGGGGAAAAAAAACATCCCTTATTTTTAAGGCAAAGAATATTTTCAGAACTGCTTTAAGAGGCAGAATAAATATCAAAGTTTCCTGCCATTACTGAGCACAGTTCCTGTCTACCTCCTGTTGCAGATTTAATCAAAGGCAGGCCAAGTTTTTCATTGAGTCATGAAAGTGATATCAAAATCATAAAGAAAGAGCAAAGTTATAGGCCCTGCTTTGCCACTGACAGCGTGATTGACTGTGGTGATTTCTTTGCTGTAATTATAAGCTGCCACAATAAACAAGTACCTCCTTCATTTATTGCTCTACTCCACGCTCACCTTTGGCCAAAACCCACACCCAGTTAACTCACACCAACCCATCTGCAGGGCTCTTTCACTACCCACAGTAAACTTTCATTGATGATCTGTGATTTTGGGGTAGGGGATCACCAATACTACTCTCAGCAACACACCAGGGCAGGCAATGCTAAAGCTTCAGAGCCTCTTGAATGCAGAGTTGGCATCATGTGTCAAAGCAAGGAGGAGGATGCCAGTGTCTCCTCAGAACCCCACTCAGATAGGAAGAGCAGGGACAGTGCTGCCTGTCTCTTGGGGAAATGGAGGTGCTATGTGAAAGGGCCAAGGACACATTTTGTTTACGCTGTCTGATGCAGCCCGTGGCTGTCAGCGTAGCTGTGGAAATGGATACAGCAGTGGGACAGACCACTCATCTCTGTCTCTGCGCACAGAGGACACTGCAGCCCTTTGAAAGTCAGCAAAGGTGCTGCAAATCCAGCTGAAAATGAAGGGGATGTCAGCATCAAACTGGTCCCAGACCACATTTTCAAAGGTACTTTGTCCCCCTTAGACCAAAACACACCCAGAGGGGTCAGAAAACGCTGCACCCACTGAATTCAGTACCAAATTCAGAACACACTAAGCGTATTTGAGAATCCCAAACACCAATCGACCTCTGAAAAAATGCCCCTATGCCCTTTCAGGCTCCAAAGGTGCCTAATTTCCCTAAACAACATCGGAAACACAGAGAATAAAGCTCTAAACCTGGCGACAGTGCCCATGCAGTCGGATGCTACCCGGCCCCTAGTGGGGGTTTCTGGCTTGTTTCCGAGGTTCCAACCCACAGCCCCACAGGGGCTGCTGCAGAATCACTCACCCGCGCCGTACGTCGTGGCCAACATGATGGACGAGACCCATGCGATCTCGCTATAGGACGTGCCAAAGAAATCCTGGATTTCTTTGAAGAAGATGGCCAAGCCTTTGGGGAAGGCGTACGCGAAGCCGATAGAAACGAACGCGCCCAAGACCACCACCCAGCCCCAGCCGCCGTCGGGCGGAGGGGAGGGGGCTCGCCCGTCGTTACCAGGGGCAGGCATGGCCGAGGCGTGGGAGGGGGTGCCCGGAGCTCCTCAGGAAGCCCTGAAACACAATGTTCGAAGACGCAGGGGCAGATGCCGCTGCCCCAAAGACCCCCCAACTCTGCGAACAGTCAGTCCCAGAGCTGCCGCGGTTCTCCCGGACCCCCCAACTGCATAGACGGCATCGCCCCAACGCAGCTTCGCCCCCGTTACTGAGGTCCAGTGGGGCTGGGGGGCGCGTGATAGCCCGGGACACCCGTGGGACCCCCGCAGCAGCAGCCACCTGTGAAGGTGCGGACCCGACTCGGACACCGCCCCCACCCGTGACCCCGGGACCGCCCCGTCCCGGCTCCACCCCGCTCACACCGGCCTCAGGCCAGCTTCTCCAGGATTTACCTGCCTTTGTGCTTTTCTCTTTGCCCCCCTCCTTGTTTTGCTTCACCCGCGTCAAGCTGAGGGGCTTCGGAGGTAGCAGCAGCACCCAGACACCCCACGGGCTTTAATTAACCACCCGCAGTTATTGAAATGCAAATGACTTGTTTTCTCTTTGTGTTTCCCACCAGCATCCCAGCTCCTTTCTCCTCTGCACACAGCCACAGGCTGTGCCCCCATCCCCAGACCCACTCCACCATCGAAGGCTTCTGCACCTGCTCACCCACTGCTCATAGTCATGAGTTCACTGTATGTAACATCATAGAATGTGTTGGGTTGGAATGGACCTCCAGATGTCATCCAGACCAATCCCACTACAACAAACAGGGACTTCTCACACTAGAACAGATTGCCTGGAGGCCTGTCCAGCCTGACCTTGAATGTCTTCAGGGATGGGGCCTCCACCTCCTATCTGGGCAGCCTATTCCAGGGATCCCGCACTTTCAGATTAGATCTACCCTTTCCGAGCTTCAAACCACGGGCCCTCATCCTGTCATTCTCTGCCCTTGGGAACAGTTCTTCTCCAGCCTTCTTATGCTGACATCAGGTTGGGGAAACATTTGCAGTGCTTGCTCTTACTGGAAAGCCTCAGTTTTGCTATGGGAAAACGTCTTGCTCCACCTTGCCTCCTGCAGCTAAGGTAACACATCTTGGAGGGCTCCAAGACCAACAGAAATCCAGCCGTGTGTCCTTACTGCCCAAATTTTGGGGAACCTTTGGAGACTTTCTTCCCTTCGTGAGTAACCATGAAGATCATTTGGGCAGATTTTACAGGTCATTTTGTCTGAGGATGACACCACCTGCACTGCAAACATGGCCCTTCCTTCCCAATAGCCACAAGCGGAACTTCCATTCTCCCTTGGTTTCTCTGTATGTGAAGGCTCAGTCCAAGTCCTCCTTGATCTCCTACAAAACTGACAAAAAAGGCAATGCTCAAACAAACCCAAGTCACACTAGTTAAAAATCCTCATTTAACCACCGCTGTAGTCTACCTTTTTATAGAACTACAGAATCATTTCAGTTGGAAAAGACCTTAAAGATTATTGAGTCCAGCCATGCCAGGTCACCACATCCATAACTGCCACAGCTTTGCCAGCTTTCTTGTGTTTTAGCTGAAAGCTAAACCCCATGGGGATATCTCAGGGGGCAGTGGATTCTCCCCACCCTGCTCTGCCTTCAAAAGGATTTCCCTAGCCTGCCCACATCCTCCAAATGGGGATGCTGAGAGCCCTTCCCAGATAGTCCAGGAAAGGGCAAATGCCTGGACTCAAGAAGGGCTTTGTAAGACTTTGCCACTGTCTGATCTTATGCCCTTCTGGCCAGGGCAGAGCTTTTCCCTCCCCAAAGAATAGGGAGACAAAATTTGCTGCTGCAGCTTTGTGTTTCTTCTCTTAGTTTTGAACTAATGTGTTAACAGCTTAGGTACACATGCATCAATCCGGGATGAAATCAGGAGGCACTCCCCTCCTCCCTATTTGCAGCCTCCCTCCAATGGCCCCAAAGCAGACCCAGTGTTACTGTAAATCCTATTTTCTACCATTTTGCAACTAAGCAATAAAGGGGGGGGAGTAGAAATCAGGAGCTTGCTCACTGGTTTTCCTGGCAGGTCTGCAAGATGGTTTATTCCTACTATTTCTTTCTTCCTATAAAAGTGAGTAAGCTGAAGATGCCCAGAAGACCTTTACTCTTTAGTGCAGGGTCACAGCATGATGACCTGGAGAGAAGGTTTTGCTTTGGTACAGACCCACTTTATGGCCCATAAGGGTCCCCTATTGCTTCTCCCATGTCCAGTCCTGCATGCAGGAAGGTGTGGGGCATAGTTGCTGCCATCACAGGAGACTATAATTAAAGTCTTCCCAGTATGAAAACCCTGTCTGCAGCTGAACAAGAGGACAGGACTCTTTTGCTCTATTTTCCTACAAAGGGATGAGGGTTTGGTTTAGGGGGGGTTCTAATAAACAGGAATTAAGTTTGTTTCAGCAGCTGGTTTATGTGTTCTGCCAAAAACTAGACGAATTGGACCAAATCTAAATAAACACAGCTGAGAGAGAACTGGACGCATCCCTAGCAGCAGTGTGGGAGGTGGGGAGGGCAGATGGGAACACCGAGGATCAGAGGGATGAAGAAGCAGGTACAGCTCTGGCCATGGCCTTGGCTGGAAGATTGGAGTTTCCTTCTGTGGAAAGGCTGAGGGAGCTGGGGCTGTTTAGCCTGGTGAGGAGGAGGCTGAAGGGAGGATTACTTGAAGGGAGGTTGTAGTAAAGTGGATGTTTGCCTCTTCTCCCTAGTGATCAGCGACAGGACAAGAGGAAATGGGATCAAGCTGAACCAGAGGAGTGTCAGATTGGATCTTAGGAGAGACTTGTTCCCAGAAAGAGTGTGGAGGCCTTGGAACAGGGTGCCCAGGGAGGGGATGGAGGCACTGTCCCTAGAGGGGTTCAAAAAACAGGTAGACACAGTGTTTCAGGAGATGGTTTATCGGTTAGGGGTCGTAGACAGTTGGACTTGATGATCTTGAAGGTCTTTTCCAACCTTGGTGATTCTATGAAATATTAAATCTGGTGTTGTGTTAAAGCCAGTCCCCTGCAGCAAACCCTGGCACCACACCTCTGGGTGAAGGATACAGACTGGTAGCAAATTAGAGCAGAAAGCCAGATGCAGTGGGAAATACTGGAGACTAACAATTTTTTTCTAAAGGTGTTTGAAATGGTTTGAAATCTTGCTCAATGTGCTGAGGTTAGGGCTGACAGCAGAAATCCTGGGCTGACTAGGTCAAAAAGGACTTGCTAGCAATTTGGGGAGATTTGGGCTCATCTCACAGCAGCTGCCTACATGAGTGTTCCCCTTAATTTTGAAAGTACACAGTCCCCCTGGGGCTGGGCTCCTCTTACTCATCCACAGACAGCAGACGTTTCCTGGAGGGCAGGCTTTTTAATTTGCTGGCAAGCGGCAACAAAATTAATTAAAATTGCAAAATACCTTTTCAAATGAGTCATTTGTCTCTTGCAGTCCTCCATGCAAAGAAGTGACTGCAATTATATTCCCTGTGCTCCACTCCAGTGCTGTAGGAGGGGCAGAGAGGGAAAAAGAGACCAAGAGTAGGGCAGAAATTCTTCTGTCCTCAAAAGGGCCCCTTTTCCAGCCATTGTGAAGCTCTGTGTGACCAGTTCCCATATATATTTTTAAATCAATTTACTGATGTCCTTCTCTTATTGAAGCACAAGGTTTGATGCACAGTATCTGAAAGCACACGATGGTTTGCATAGGAAAGGACCTTAAAACTATCTAGTACCAACCCTCCTGCCATGGATAGGGACACCCCCCTGGGGTGCTCAGAGTCTCATCCAACTTGGCCTTGAACACCTGTAAGGATGGAGCAGCCACCACAGCATCCCTGGGCAACCTGTTCCAGTGCCGGAGCACCCTCCCAGGGAGGAATATAAGGTGACCAAAAATAGTGACTTGTGTTGAAAATCTGATTGGATTTTTCCTCAGGAAAAAGAAAATAAAAGGAAGGAAAAAACCCAGGCTGCCCAGAGAATGGAAAATATCTCTGTAAGCACTTCTGTTTATTCTCAGTGGGTCATTTGGTAACTGGAAAGAATGGTTTTTAAGCCTTTTACACAAGGCATTTAATTGCAGCCAAAGGTAGGAGCTACAACTCTATAGCCCCCAACAGTGTTCTTCCTTCATTCAGCCTGTGAACTTAAATTAAAGGCTTTGGAAATTACTTCTATGTTAAAACAATGTTTAAAGAATCCATACTCAGCTCTGCTACGTGAAAACAGCAGTGGGAAAGTAAACACCTAACGAGGTGACTGCAATTGTTGAAAGGGTCTGGATCCTCAATTACATGGATAAGGGGGATTCCATACCCACGTTACTCCAAACCAGCCCATCGGCATTTTCCATTTGCTCATAAACAGCATCAGCAGAGAAAGCAAATCCACTATTAAAAGTGGATGGATGAATGGGATTATAAACAGCAATTGCCACAAAACAAAGGGCTGGACCCCACAGCCCAGGATGCGAGACCACTAATTTCCTCAGTGCAGCCTCTGAGAGAGAGATACCCCAGTCCTCTGGAAGCATTTATGTTCCTAATAATATTATTAATTTTTCCAAAGGGATCAGTCCCTACCAGGATCAGTCATTACTTACTGAAAAGTTTGAAATTCGACAAAATTCTTGGCTCTGGACCCCAACCAGATGCAAGTCTGGAGACAGAGCAACAGTTCCCTGCCTGGTGAGGGCAGAATCACCCTCATCCCCCCACACTGTCCTCCCTGCTGAGCATGATGGGGCTGATCAACACATTCCTCAGTGCTTTGCCACAAGACCTCCAGCACTGGTGGATTTGCCACTAATTTTTTTATGCTTGAGGTTTCAATTAAAGGGAACCTGACTCTGCCCAGCATCTCCCAGGATGTCTAGCAGTGGGAGGGATGCAGGCAGCACTCCACCATCCCAAAACCCACCCAGGCTCCAAGCAGGGCATGTGAGTGAGGTGTGATCAACCTGCAATCCTGGGCATCCTTGCAGCTCTTCTGGGGGGACCTTTTCATTTCCACACCCCTCCGCACTGTGGTGTGGGATGCTTGGCTGTGGGAAGAGCCACCAGCCTCACATGTCCCTGCACCTGGTGGTGGGGTGACACAGATAGGGCCAAGGGACATCAGTGCTGGCACTGCTCTGTTTTCCACTAAGTAATGTTTTACAAGGGGGTCAAGGAGAGGTCAAGCCAAAAGTTATGAAATATCTAACTTGCTTTTTGCCAAACCCCAGTATAAAGAGCGCAGAGGCCAGGCAGGCTGAGGGATCTGCATGGCATGAAACAACTCTCCAGAGGCAGCAAACCCTTTGGATGGTTCCAACCCTGTGTCCATACCATCAAATTATCCCAGTGCTGCTGGATATGCTAGTTTCTTGGAGATGTTAAAATAAACTGAGCAGTGACATCACTTCTGTTTTTCCCCTGTTGCAGGAGTTTAATCAGCAGCTCAAACCAAAACATTTGTGTTGGTAAAAAGATGGCTGCAATTAATCTAAATCTAATATCTGGAAAGTTTTCATTGGGGAATTAAAACAAATTATTCCTTCGCTATTGCATCTTCGTCTCATTTACATTTTAATCCCAGTAGGATCTTCCTCTGTCATATTTGGAAAATGACTGCAGAGGAAAGGAAAAACAACGTGGATGAAGCACTCAAAGATGCAACGTGAATTCAGCTATGAGGTCTGGCTACACCAAACCCTGAATGACTGTGAGTTTTTCCAAACTCGGCTGGATGCAGAGCAGCCTGGTGGCATTTCAGTCTGTGCACACAAACAGGGGCAAACAAGCAGCTGGGACAGAGGGTTGTGTTGAAGGTGCAATTACACATTAGCCAGAGCTGAGCAGGTCATTCTTTCAATTGTACCAAATGTAAAGGGGACCCCATGTCCTAAGGAAAACCTCTGCCTTCCCACCCTGTGCAACTCTTGTTTTCCTTGAGTGAGGTTGTAGCACAGGATAAGGAGTTCATACCTTTCTGCTCAAGGTAAACATCTAGTGAAGAAAATTGCTTTAGTATTGTCAAGTAAAATCAGTACCATGTCCCATCTTATTCCAGTTTGCCTCACCTACTTTGCCTGCCTTTTTATTTTGAAGAGAAAGCACACCAAAATATAAAGGACCCGTGTTTCTGCCCTGTCAAGCGTGGAAAGTCCTGGTAAACATGAACTGTGTCACACAAGTGTCACCCTGTACATTCCCAGTGCTGTCACACAATCCCACCAGGGACACCTGGTTACATTAGCAACGGGGATGGCAGCTTCCTCCACCCCTGAGCATCTTCTGCCACTTCCAATCAACTTTGAGCCACTGCATAATCTCAGATCTTTATTATCATGTGATCCTGTGCATCCCTTCATTAGGAAGATGTGAAACAATGGCAATGCAGTAACTACTTAAATCCTTGGAGTTGTTTCCACGGGCAGTGTTCACCCCTGCCTTGAGTGATCCCAACAGATACTCCACGTGGTGCCTGCTTGCTTACAATGCTGCTTTACTACATTTTTCACCCAGAATGAATGTAACTGCTCTCCACAAGGCTGCAAACACAGAGTTCCCGGGTGACTGATACCAGCGTGTACTGCAGGCCAAGCATGTGGGTTTGACCTCACTTCTACTGAGCCCATAGCTTTCTGGTGGCTTCTGATGGAAATATTCTTTTAAGAGGTTCCTAGTCATGTCAGTGCAAAGGAACCACGTTAGCAAAGTTCTGAAGCTTGGATTGTTAAAACTCATTCAGTGAATTTTGTCTACAAGGTCCAAACGTGTACAGTCCCTCCACAAGAACTTTCTGCAAGCCATGGCCCAGCTGTGGCACAGCTGGGTCCAGATGACCACAGCTGTCTCCAGCCCATCTTCAAGGCTGTTCTGCCACAAATAAACACTCAAGAGGCTGTCAAAAGGACAGAAAAAGAACCACCTGCCTCAGGGCTGCATGAATAACACTTCAACGAGATGAAGAACTTTATATCTCATTAAACCCTCCTGATGTCTGAGAGCGATGTTACAGGGCCACCCACAATGAAGAGTGAGTTCTAATCCAGAGCAGCAAAAAAGCTGGAACTACTCAATGCTAGCTGAGCCTGAACGAACAGTCAGTGGCTTAGGCATAGAGGGACATCACACTGGTTTTCAAGTAGTCTCCGGTACAGCACCAGTTGCAGATCATAGTACTCTGAGCAGGTATTTTCCCAAAGGTTTAACCCATCTTACCCAAGTTTTAACGTATTACAGTAAATTAAACTACACAAAACCATCATAAAGAAGCAGCTGGGCACTTTGTTAGGGTTTTACCCCCACACCCTCCCCCCATTTCTGCCTTGGATAAAACTGTTGTGACAAGTGATCATAACCCCATGAGGGCTTCTGCTTTTGATGTGAGTTCCCCCAAGAAATCTTCCTCTATGACTGCAGTGTTCTGGGAGCAGGCACTACTCTTTGCACCTTTGGTTTGCTTCAGGAACAAGGATGGACCAAGCAGAAGCCAATCCTGGGTGACACCATACCAGTGGGGCTGCAATAGAGCAGGATCAGACCTGCAGCCACTCTGCAGCTTCTCTTAATGGGGCAGAGGAAACCCAGCAAGCTCCTTCATTACCTTTCAAATTCAGTTAAGTGCTGGGATATGGAAACAAGAAACAAAATCCAACCTGAAAGAGATTATTTCATGCCTCACGCAGTGTGAGTGGCTGTGCATAGCATCACTCAGGGCTGATCAGCCCCCGGTGCCTTAACGCAGGGTGATGCAATACACTCTATTACTGTAGGTAAACTCTGCTGAGCCCCTCTGCCTGCATTTTGTGCAACCGTTGTCCAGCAGATCAAGCACGATGTTTTAGTATTAACTTTTCAAGGTCTTACACAGATTGTTCTTTAGGACCTTGTGTTGAACTTTTGACACAAGATCAAAAAAGAGGAGACTTTTGGCCCAAACGTGCTATTTGCACAAGCTTGCTTAATCTTGGGTTTACAGTCTGACCTTCCCAAGAGCCCTGAGAGCCACAGAAACGACTCCTCGTAAGGCAGCCATCAAAGATGCACCTGATATCTAGGTCGTGTTTATAGGGCACCCCATCACTTAACAGTCCAGAGACCTTTGTGAAGGCAGATGTTTACAGACACGGGATTAATTTCTAAAGTTTCATTCAGCTCTCAGCCCTCCTTCTCATACTCGGGGCTGAAATTTGCAGGGCTTCCAGCGCTGTAGGTCACCAGATCAAACTTTGCAGCTAACAAATGAAATCCTGGCTGCACGAAAGGTGGTGGCAAGGTGCCTGCTGACTTCAGTGCAGCCAAAGTTTCCCCCAGAAAGAAGAGTCAATGTTTGCTGAAGCTTTTCTTTTATTGCTTTCTTTATTTACTCTGGTGCAAAGAAACACATGCTGTCCTGAACGACAACTTTGCCTGCTGTCAGCTGTAGCAGTTTTGAATACTGTGAACCTAAAGTTGGGATTGAAAGCTATGATTCTCTGTGGAAGGACCCCCTGCACGCCCTCAGCCACCCTGCACAGGCTTTGCTGGTGCTTTCTTCCTCCCTCAAACACAGCATGAAGCCTCACTGGCTGCTGCAGCATTGCTCGAGATTTATGCTGATGTAGCTGAGAGGAAGATCAAACTGAGCATTCAATTACTTATGCACTCAAAGATATTTATTCCCCGAGATGTAACTCCTAAATCTGTTATTATGGCCATTCCCTCTTCTCTTACTATTAGTATGCTGCTGCTTTCAGATCTATGGAGATGTCAACACCATTTACTGGAAACAACATCTGAGAGATGAGAACATGCCAGGGAAATGTTTAGAATTATTAATCATTCGCAAGAACAGAGGAGATAATTGATCTTCCTCAATTCTGGAAGAGTCTATAATCATTACACAGGCACTGCTCCCAAGCCTTTCTTTTTTCCCCCATGACCTATTTCTTTCATAGTTAGTTGTTTGAGGTTTTTTTTTAAACCAGATGCTACAGTGATTTAAATACTGAGGTTGAAGAGCAACAGCTTCCACACTGTGGGATAGACCCACAGAGGGGAAAGATGCTCATGCAGCAGTGAGCATGGGTGTGATAACACCAGCAAAGATGGGAGAGGACCTCCCCACCAGAATTCTTAGCCCAAAACCTGTGTAAAGGCAAGTGCAATACTGGGAAGGACGAGTCATCTTGCTTCACAGCATCTTGTTTTTCTGCTTATGCTGACACTCTGCTGGTGTTCCTTGCCACATCTGGGAAAGGCAGGAGCTCGCACCCCCAGCTGTAAGTTATAATGATAACTCTGCAGCAATAAGATTTTACTCATAAAAGTCTGGTTTTAAAGATGGCAAGATCAGTGAAGAAATCCGCTAAGATTATCTATAACAACGTCTTCTCCTGTCGAGCTCACTGACAGCACTTCCCTTGCCGTATTGCCTTCTGTTTCTCTGAAGCCCCCAGCTTCAGGGAATGAGGAAATTAAAACCCAGAAATCTCAACCAGTCTGAGGCACATTTAACTTCTGCTCAGACATACAGTGTTCAGGAGGCCCTGAACAGCCTGAGGAAACCAGTCCTCTGACAGCCCCCTCAAATCCCTCTTCAGTCTCTCACTCAGAATCCATTAGCTCTTCTCAGCTCATGACATGGAACCACCAGAGCCAAACAGCAGCCAGAGGGGACACAGTCATTGTTTTAAAGAGGAGAAACGGTGCTCAGTACAGCTGCTGGTTTAATAATGCTGGAAAAGAACCTTTCTGTCCATCTGCTGCAGTGACTGTAGCCCAAAGAGCCCAGCAAAGCCTCCTCCAGCCAGACCTGACAATGTTCTTTCTACAAACAGGGAAACAACTTATCTATCACAATCCTCTGGTCACATACATCCCAGAGCCTACATGTGCCAGCCAACCTCAGTGGTGTGTGACCCAGGAAGTCTCCAAGCCACATTGTCCTGAATGCAAGTGTGTACTGAGAAGATCCCTCCATCTATGATTCGTCTTTCCCAAAGTCTGTGTTACTGACCTTGTTTGAGAAAGACAGACAAGCTTAGTTAGATGTGAGTCGGTGTGGCTATTCTTGTATTCTTGAGTGTTAATCCTTTTATGTTTCACCCTTGCAAAACAAGCTTTGAAGAGCTAAGAGTCTGCTAAAAGCCCAGCAGTAACCTCCAGCTGTACACTTCCCTGGCATCAGCAACCTAAAAGCAAGATGGTCCTGTGTGAACCATTAACAGCAAGATAACATCAGCTACTCAGATCCAAATGGCAGCCTGATACCTGGCATCAGTATCTGAGGCAAACATCCCCCTGAGAGTATTCACTTGGTGACCTCATTGTGAGGACAAGCAGATACCTTCCCACAAGCTTTGCACAACAGCATCTTTTGAAGTTGAGGTGGAAGACCTCAACAAATGCTTAAATACACGTCTTTTGCAGAGAAGTCTAAAGCATCATCCCATAGTGAATGACTTGCAGTGAAATTTGTGGCAACAGAATTAGGGTATATTTGAAAACCCAATTTACACTCTGATGAGTTACATGCATAGAATCATAGAATCATTAGGGATAGGAAGGGACTTCAAAAGATCCAATCCCCCTGCCACAGCAGGATCACCTAGGTCCAGTCACACAGGAACATATCTAGGTGGGTCTTGAAAGTCTCCAGAGAAGGAGCCTCCACAACCCCCCTGGGCAGCCTGATCCAATGCACTCTTACCATCACTGGGAAGAAGTTCCTTCTGGTATTTATATGGAACCTCCTCTGTTCCAGCTTGCACCCATTGCCCCTTGTCCTGTCACCAGATGACTTTGAGAAGAGCCTGGCTGAATCCTCATGCCAGTTCATCAGCCAAACTTGAGGTTTTGCATTTCCAACCTCTTCTCTGTAACCATGAGTCCAAGAAACAACATCTTTTGTTTCAGAAAGAAAGCAAAGAATGTGAACAGAACAAAACCCACAACACTTAACATGCCAAAATAACTGTCTAAGGCTCAAATAATGCCACCACGGCCAAGTCTCCACCCTCACGCAGCAAGATTTCTGATGAACTAACAATAGGTGACATCATGCATGCTGTCAATAAAATACCCAGCAGCACTGGTTTTCCATCCTTTGCCAATGTACATCATCAGAAAACAGAGCCAAACTTGCAGTTAGAGCTTTCCAAGAACTTTCTCAGCAAAACTTACTCCACCCTCCCCTTTTTGCTGTGGAGACCAGACCTCCTCTTTTCCAAAGAAAGATACAGTCTTCACTTACCTCCTCCGTAGGTGGTAGCACACATGATGGATGTTATCCAGGCAATCTGGCTGTAGGAGATGCTGTAAACAGCCTGAAGTTCTTTAAAGTAGATTGTGAAAGCCTTAGGGAAGGTATATGCAAAGCCCACTGAGATGGAGGCTCCAAACACCACTGCCCATCCCCATCCACCATCAGGGGGTACATAGCCCAGGTCTGAAGGGATCGCAGGAGACATGGTCAATTCAGATTTCAGAGCAAAACCCACTTCCCGTTGTCCTGCAGAGCAAAGGATATGTGTGTTTTACAGAACATGAATATCACGCCATCAGGCATCGTGCCATTTAAACAGTAGTAAAAACCCAGAGATACAGAGGACCTCTCGCAGCTATTAACAGCTTTATTTTTCACAGCCAAAATCACCCTTCCCTCTCCAATCTTTCCACCTGTATTTGAAATACACACCATCAGAATACACCCATGGCTTCCATCTTCAGGGATGGACCTTGTTCGTAGCTGAAGTTAATGCCTCCATTTCCTTTTCCACACCCAGTCAGTAGCTCGGTGTCTTCTCAAAATGTGGCTCCTGTAGGTCCCTGCAGTTTGTCCAGCTGTAGAGAAGCAGATGCCACAGTTGTACTGTGCTTTTAGGGTAAATACTTCATTGTTTATTTTTCAGATGCAGGTGGAAAACCTTATGACTTCAGATTATCCCTGCTGAAAAGAATAATTCCCGTTACATGAGAAGCAGGCGGTCAGCCCCACTGTGCATCCAGCTCCCCTGTTCCACAGGGTTATGAGGCTCTCTTGGTTGCTGGCTTTGCCTAAGCCAACGAGTGAACTGCAAGCAACTGCTTGCAAAGCAGCTGAAGTTTCTCCCTGCTTAAGGGCAGCAGTTCCTCGTGTGCCTGGTGCCTGCCAGGTTAGTGGATTATGCTGGGGACTAGCACATATCAAAGGGGGCATTCACTCATTTGCATTCTTCCCATTTTCTCTGGACATTAAAATAAGAGGAACCTGAAAAAGAAATAAAGCAAAGCCTGCATGCCTTGCAGCAGTTAATCTACAATTCTCCTTTCAAGGTCAAACATTAAACCAGAGAGGAGAGAAGAAGGTTTCACAGCAAAGGGTGCCAGGTAGTGCATCTTTGTGGATAAAAGGTGGTTTATTGCCTTCGCATGCTCCAAGCTCAGAAGCAAGTGGAACTGATAGGGAAGAGCATCATCAGGACTAAGGGGAAGGAGCAGGCCCAGCTATCACCTGGGCACCTTTTGCTGCACAACAGAGGTAGTAAGCAGCTAACTGTCGAGAGGAACCTCCTCTTAACATACAGTAACCTTAGAAAATGTATAGTGTGTAATATGCATCTCTTTGAGGGTCCACTGCCTCTTCAGAGATGCAGTTCAGGTTCAAATTGTAGGATGACACTACTAGGACAGGAAAGGAAAAAACCTATTGTTTCAGCAGTTCTGAAATGAAGCAAAATAAAATTGATTAAGAGGCAAGATTGGTAAGGATGCAACTCCTTATTTAACATTTTTATCATTGTTTATTAACATCACATAATGTTTATTATCAACATAATTTTATGTATTTGATATTCACAAGCTAACAACATTTAGGATACTCAAAATTCTCAGAAGCACAGGGATTATTGAGGCTGGAAAAGACCTCTAAGACCATCCAACCCAGCCTATGACTTACCATCACCACATCAACTGGACCATGGCACTAAGTGCCACAGCCAATCCTTTCCTAAACACCGTCAGGGGTGGGGACTTCACCACCTCCTTGGGCAGTCCTTTCTAGTGTCTGATCACCCTTCTGTGAGGAAGGGCTTCTTAACATCCGATCTAACCCTCCCCTGGTGCAGCTTCAGGCTCTGCCCTCTCATCCTATCACCAGACGCCTGGGACAAGAGCCCAACCCCCACCTGTCTACAATTTCCCTTCAGGGAGTTATAGAGCGTGATAAG